>PVLD010023669.1:0-26955 GCA_004027595.1 Dinomys branickii | reverse complement strand
GTGGAGCCAGAGCAGCCAGTACACATCCTACCACACCCAGCTCTAAGCCTGCCTCGAGGCTGTGGCCTCCTGCCTCTCCACTCTGTGGGCGGCTGCCAGTGGGGAGCGGTGGGGTGCATCGGCACCCACATCAGAGCCACAGCAACTCCCAGGGATCCAGCCAAGGAACAAACGGGAACTGGAGCACAACAGCAAGAGACAGCTGCAGATGGAGGTGGATCACACGGCCCCACGCCCTTCTCACTCCAACATCAAGCAGGAAGCATGAAATGAGTTACTGGGCTTCAGCTCCCACCCTGAACGCCCTCTGTGAGCACCTTGAGCCTCGGCGGCCTGCGCAATCACCAACTGTTCCTCACAGCAATGGGACGAGTCCACAAGCTTCAGGACTCACCCCAAACTACTAATACGAGCAACAAGAGTGTCTCCATACTGCTTGCATATATGAACCTTATATGAACCCATGGCGACCGGGTGGGCAGCAGAGAGAGAACCTCCCGGAGGAATGCCATTCAGACATAGCAGTGTGGCAACATGTGAAGGGCAGAGAGGAAAGAGGTGGATATCCTGAACTCGAGAAGGATCTGAAATGGGAACTGAAACCCTCGGAAAGTCTAAGCAGAACCTCCTCTGGAGGAGGGGATCGCAGATCTGACATGGCGCAGTTGGAGGGAGACCAGATAGAGAGGGAGGAGGTTGCCGCTCCAAGCACACCGTTGGCCCACGCCCTCATTTCGGCATTTGCAGCTTCAGCTTCGGAGACCCACTACCCAGCTGTAAGGGGTGGGGAATGGTTAATACTGGAGATCAGTGGGAGGTGGGAGGAGAAAGGGCCTCTGGCATCAAGGCAATAGGACAGAGCCAAAAGGGTCACAGAGGGCGCCCCATGAGCATATGTGCTTTCTCATGGCGGAACCTTCAAATACACCTACCAACCTGAGACCTGGCCTAAGAGATGGGCAAGAGTACACAACCAATGTCAATTCCAGCATTCCTTCAACACTGACTGCGCCCTAGTTCCAGCCCAGAAACATCTAGGTCCAAGGAACCCATCTAGGTAAGACGTACCCCGAAAGGTGTGAGCTTTCTGCCTGTAGCAGAGCTGGTCTCCGGAGAGGGCCAGTTTGGGCCAGGCACCTGCAGTCAGTACAGCCGGAACCACAGTGCTGATTACTTGAGCAAGATGGTAGCTGTGCACGTGCAAAGCAGCTGTTTATCATGGAGTTTCTGGATGTGTCAACTCAAATATCAGAGTAATTAAAGAAGGAAACAGGACTGAGTCTCGGCTGCGGGCAGAGAGCACCAGGAAGAGAGCCCTCCTGCGCCCACAATGACCTTGCAGCCTCGTTTCCACAAGAAGTGCTTAAACAGAAGTGCTCTATCCACAGCACTGAAGTGGGATACAGCAGTTGCTGCCAAATGGCTGTATTCTAGAGTGCTTCCTAAAATCTAGTTCCTAAGATCACCCAAGCCCTGGACTGGAAAGATGGCGCCCAGTAGCGAGACTGCTGCAACAGCGACACTGTGTGGCAGGATTAGTAATAACGGCCCAAGCGCGGACACGAAGTTTCTCCAGCTTTCCCTGCTAGCGGTGATAGTACCCAGGAACCGGAGAGTACCCTCTGGGAGGCGGGTCTTTGGGGCTGTCACAGAAGTAGCGGATAGCAAGAGAAGAAAAACCCATTCTCACTATCAATGCTATGGGGGAGCGAATGCGGTGAGATAAACATTACAGCGAGTGTGTATCGCAAGCTGGTGAATGATAATAATGAAGGCAAAAACCTGCCCTTCGTCCTGTAGCCTCTTTGACTACAGGTGAGGTTCTTTCTGTGTAATCTCATTCGTTCACTTTAGCGAAATCTATAGGGTGTGTGTTTATTTTCATCATTTGAGGGAGCTGATGGTCGGGAAGAGTAAGGAATTTGTCACATCAAACACTTGCCAAGATGCAGCACAGTGGCTATTTAGACCTAAAATTGTTTTTGTTTTTGTTTTGGGGGTTTTGGGGGGATTTTTGGTATCAGGAATCAAACTCAGGATCCTGTGCTTGTGAGGCCGGCACTGTGCCACTGAGCTATATCCCAGCCCATTTTTTTTTCATGAGTCCAGAAAAGATGGGGGAAATAAAATGAACCGATGCCCTCAGAAAGAAAGGAAGGGGACCCTCATTTCATCCTGTGACCCCTAAAGGTGTGCAGGGGTCAGTAAAAGCCTAAGAGATTCCGCAGCTTCCAGGACAATATCCCTAACAAGTGAGAATTCTAGTTTCTGAAGTCACAATCTCCAGCCCAAGCCTCACAAAAATATCTACCCATTTTCACCTCAGGGTCCTCATCATGTCTGGTACAAAAAAAAAAAAAAAATGATGGCAAAGTATATTCTAGACAGGCGTACTGATTTCTTGGTCAACTTGGCTTATTATCTTTACTCCTAAGATAAAGCTTTGTAAAGGGTAGTTGTTACACTAAATTTGTGTGACCTACCCATCTGCAATCAGCATAAATGTCTGTAACAGTAGAAAAAGTTGTCAGAGAAGAATCATGCCAGTGTCCTATTACTAGCATAACTCTAGGCAGAGAAACCCCCTCCTGACGTTGAATCCTCCTCCTGCTGCTTACATTTTGCTTCCCCAAAGCTCAGGTGGTACTCCTGAATCTTATTCTGGCCTCATTTGCAGACCAGGAAGAGAAACACCCCTAACCTAGGTCATGGGAAGCTGAAGGTTGGCTCTAAAAGAGTCTTCTCCCAGCTTTCTGCATAGAAACACTACCGTCATAGCAGCAAGAATCCACAAGTCCCATTGTAAATATAATCATAACAAAATCAAGCCTCCCACTATCAAAACTCAGGGCCAGCTGATGGAAATCAGGAATCAGAAAGTGCTGAATGGAAGCGAAAGGAAAAAGAGTGAGAACGAATTCAGTGTACAAAATGGAGAGAGAAGTAGGTGGCTGTGGTGATGCACACCTATAATCTCACTCTGGGAACATGAGACAGGAAGATTGCAAATTTGAGCCCAGTCAGGTAACTTAATGACATAGCAAGATCTTGTCTCAAAAATTTTAGAAAGGCTGGGGATGTAGCTCAGTGCAAAGGCCTTGGGTTCAATCCCCAGTACCAAAAATAAGTAAGTAAATGAAGAGCAGGGGACCCAGGTGCGGCGGTGCACACCCGTAATCATAGAGCTCGGGAAGCTGAGGCAGGAAGATCTTTGTGAGTTTGAGGCCAACCTGGGCTACAAAGTGATCTCAATGCACGCCTGAACTGCAGAGTGAGACCCTGTCTCCAAAAAATAATAAAATAAAATTTAATTTAATTTTTAAAATTTAAATTAAATTAAATAGTAGGGGAAGCAGCAATACTGTCACCAGTTAAGGGAATGAGAACAGTTTAAATGATAACAATAGAAAAACAAAAGCAACGATGTAGCTGGAGTAGGAGAGGATGCAGGAAAGGTTAAGCAGTGCACTGCTGCTTAACAAAATACCCCAAAATTTGGTAGCATGATAGGACCATCATTTATACCCACCTGTCTTCAGATGAATTATAGATCTGTTGATCCAGCCTGGGCCTGGCCAGATTGCTTTGCTTCTCTCTGCAGGAGTCGTGCTTCACCCCACATCTTTCATCCTTCTGAGATCCGGGGTGAGAGGGGGAACCTCACTGCAGAAGTGCTCCCCCCATGCTTACTCTTGGCCTCATTAGCCAAATGCATCACCTGGCTGAGCTCAGTGTCAAAGAGTGGTTTTTATTCTTTAATATTTTAAATAAATTATCATTTTAAAAATAAAGTCCAAGCCAGGCATGGTGGCGCATGCCTGTAATCCCAGCACTCAGGAGGCTGAGGCAGGAAGATTGTTATGAGTTTGAGGCCAGCCTGGGCTACAAAAGTTAGCTCAAGGCCAGCCTGAACTGCATAGTGAGACCTTGTCTCAAAAAGACAAAAGAAAAGTGCAGTAGATACTATCCATCAGATCAAAGGTTAAAAAAAAAAAAAAAAGGTTTAAAAGACAGTCTTTCTGCTGCAGAAATTCAGTCCTATGAGGAATTCAGTCTTTTCTAAACAGAAAGTGATGATACTGGGTTGAGGAGGAACACAGCGCTCCACACAGCCAGAGCAGCTCTGTTCCTGGGGTTGATCAGGAAGACTTCACATCTGAACTGAGACTTGGAGTTCAGCAGCTTGGAAACAGCTCTCTCTAGCACCCTCTCGCTGTCTCTATCTCTCCCTCCCTCCCTCCCTCTCTTTCTCTCCCCAAATATTTAGAAGTGAAAACCCATTTGTTTCAGCCCATAGCTACCCTAGAAGGCAAAAAAATGCATGCCCTTGATGAGAAGGTAGCTGAGATAAATAACTGAAGAGCAAGACATGTTCAGCTGAAAAAGGGAACTGAGCCTGAAGTGTGCTTGGAAAGCTGTTGCATAACTTCTGAATATGAACCCCAAAGAGATGAATCAGGGGTGAGATAGGTACCTGTATATTCATATTCATAGCATTTTGATTCATAATAGCCAGGGGCAGAAGGATCCTACATGTCCACTGACACCTGAAGGGATAAACAAAATGTGGTCAGTACATGATGGAATGTTACACAGCCCTAAAGAGGAAGGGAAATCTGACACAGGCCATACCAGGGGTGATGCTTGGGGACACTACGCCAAGTGAGGTGAGCCAGGCACAGAAAGACAATCTCTGTGTCATTCCACTTACAGGAAGCACCTAGAGCAAGCAGTCCAAGTCATCAGGACAGAAAGGAGACAATGGTTCTCAGACACTGGGGAAGAGGACAGTACTAAATTTCTGTTTCATAGGCACATTGTTTCAGTTGCAGAAAATTTTAAACTTTTTATAGATGGATTACGATGATTCTACAACAGCGTGAATGTACTTAGCGTCCCTCGAGTCTACATTTAGAGATGGTTAAAGTAGTAAATTTGAAATTAATATACAACCACAGTACCATAAAGGAGAAGGCAGAGGAGGAGCCAGACAGGAAAGAGGACGGGAGAGGGAGGGGAGGAGAAGGAGGAGGGAGAGGAGAGTGGGGAGGGGAGGAAGGGGAGGGAGGAAGAGGAGGAAGGTAAACTGTGTGCAGCTGGGTGGACCCGAACTGCAGGGAGCTTCCCGTCAGCAGGGACAGGGCAGAGCTTCCCGCAGGCACCGACAGGGTGGAGCTTCCCGCCTGCACGGACGGGGCGAGGGAAGAGGAGGCTGCGAACCTCTGCATCGGATAACAAAGCATAGCTTCCCGGGAGGGTCCTGCGCAGGCTGGCCGCACCCCCCAGCGGGTCAGGACCGCTCAGTAGAAAGGCAGGGCAGTCCTGGCCAGTACAGCAAGACACCATTCCGCTAAGGGTGATAAAGCGCAAAGGGATAGTCTCCGTTGCCATAGGAACACACGTATTTATGTAAACACACAGGAAGAGATCTAGAAGCCATACCCACTCCTCGCTGTCTTTGGGAAAAGGCATTAAACTGTTTAAAACAAAGTATTTCAGCTTGATGTGAATGTTTGCATTTTCTAACACCAAGAATATACTTGAATACTTGTATAATCTAAATTTAAATTTAAAAAAAAAGACATAAGCGACTTCCTCTGCCCTGGCCATGTACATTAACAAAGACAGTGAGCTCTATTTTGTGGGAAAACACACCCCAAAGGTTGGAAATACCATCCTGGTTCAAATTCAACAGCTTTCATACACTGAAAAAATGTCTCCCTCGGGGCCATCCTGGCCCTGTCCTCAGAGATGTAAGCCATGAAGACAGAGTCCTGCAGCTCCTCCCCTCCAACACCAGCCTTTGCCTTCTGTGACAGCGCAGAGCTGTCTTAGCAATGATCCCTCTGTTTCGTTTAAGGTGTCTTGTGAGAAATGTGTGAAACCAGGAATCCAAGAGGCTTCAGATCTGGCTGAGCCACTAACTTACTGTTCAGGGTTAGTTTTTTACTCAAATCTCTGTACTTCTGTTTCATCATTTTAAAAATATTTATAATAATGGCTGTTATCATAGGGCTGTCTTGAACACTCCAGAGAGAAGCACTCATATTTAAGAAAATCAGTATAAAAGAAGACGGGGAGGAGAGAGGAAGTGGAAGAGGAAGAGGAAGAAGAGGAAGGACCAGCAGCAGCGGCTGGGCATCCTGGTCCCCACCTGAAATCCCACCACTCTGGGAAGCTGAAGCAGGAGGTCACAAGTTCAAGCCCAGCCTGAACAATATATCAACTTAATGAGAACTTATCCAAAACTAAAACGGGAGGGAGATGAGGACATAGTTCAGTACAAAATCCCTGAGTTCAATCTCCAATACCACAATAAATAAGAGATGATGTTTTATCTTTGGAGAAACTGAAGATTAGCTACAGATGGAAGATGGTCTGGGGACTACACTTACTTTCCCAAGTTAGTCGTAAACTCGTCCAGCGTATCATCCCTTGTGTTTCCGCTAAAGCTCGGAGGCTTGACAGCCTCACCGCTGGTTTTCCGGCTTTGGGTGCCATGAGATACTTGTGCCAGCAGATGGCAAAAGAGACAGGAAGACAGGAAGGAACCCAGGCAAGGCGTCTATATGCGCTATGAACCACATGAAAGCACCCACAGTTCGGCATTTATTCTGAAACAGCTCCACACACTGACTTTGGAGTCTTCCTGAGCTACCCTGACAAAGATGGGTCTGGAAAGAAATGAGGTTAACCACTGTCACAACAGTACCATGTGGCTGCAGTGCACTTATTGAAGAATGTCATTCCCTGAGCACCTCCGTAGTACTGGAGACACGGAGATGAATTCAAAATAAGTTCAATCTGGGTGAAATCAAATAAGGAGACAACAATTTCCCTTCTGCGGAGCTGTCCTCTAATGACAGCAATTTCCTGTGTGCGTCAGGGGATCCTGCTCCATCTGTCCTTCCTGCTACAGCCACTTCCCTCCCCCCACTGTCTCTGCCCTGGTCCAGTTCAGCACCCCTGGCCTGTGTTACTGTGACATCCTCCTAAGGGAGCCGTGTCTTCTCTGACACCCTGTCATTCTGCCCATCCAGACAGCACCATCTTTCCTGAGTGGAGATATGGTTTTGCTACACACTATCTCTTTCAAAAGACAGAATGGCTCTTCACTGACCTCACAGTAACATACATGTCCTTAATCTTACTCAGGAGGCTTCCTGCGATCTGATCCATTTTTCTCCTGCTTCATTCATCTCTCTGTCCTCCTCCCCTTCTTCCTCCTCCTCCTGCATTAGAGAATCAGAGAGAGGTGCTTTCAGTTCCACAAATGCCTTTTATCCCTACTGGTCTTTGCTGTGGCTGTTTTTCCCTCTCTGTCTAGAATACCTTGAAAACAAAGTCTGCTACCCCCAACACACACACACACACACACACACACGCACGCGCGCATACGCACACATATACGCACACATATACGCACCCGTGTGCACACACTCAAGCACACACACGCTCCATTCCCCTTGAGGTAACTGACTAGTTTTACCCTCCAGGGCTCAGTTGAGACGTTATTCTCTCCGGGAAAGCACGTCTGAGAGTATTGGATGACCCTCTGGGGACTCCACAACATGCTCTGCTTGCACCTCCAGGCATATTTCAGATTTCTTATCTCCCTGATCCAGCGTAAGCTCCCTCCCTGGTCACAGGACTTCTTCAGCCTCCCAGTTTGATGTGCATAGCAGTATCCGGGCTGCATTCTTTACACAGAGCAGCACTCGGTCGAAATAAACTGAGTAAACTGAGATTGCATCTCTCACCAGAATGGATGGCTCTCACCGAGAAATCAAATAATAACCAGTGCCAGTGAGGCTGCAGGGGGGGGCGGGGACGGACCGTCTGCACTGTTGGTGGGAAAGTAAACTTACACAAGCACTGTGGAGATTCCTCAAAAACCTAAAACTAGAAATTCCACTTGACCCAGCTCTTCCCCTTCTTAGGTATCTTCCTCAAAGAGTTAAAGTCATCATATATGTGACACATGCACACCCATGTTTACAGCAGCACAACTCATAACAGTTAAATCTTGGGAACAGCGTTTATGTCCCTCAACAGATGAATGGATAAAGAAAATGTGTTATTTATACACAATGGAGTACTATTCTGCCATAAAAAGGATAAAACAAGCCATTTATAGGGAAATGGATGCACTTTGATTTCTTTTTTTTTTTTTTCTTTCTCGTCTGGGGTACCAGAAATTGAATTCAGGAACTCAGGACCTTGCACTTGCCAGGCAGGCATTTGTACCACTGAGCTATATCCCAGGCCCTATGGAAGGACTTTGAGACCATGACGTGGAGTGAAATAAATCAGACGCACAGGCTTAAATATCACATGGCTTCTTCTCCTATGAGAAACCCAAAATTAAATGCAAGATAAAGGATAGACAACGGGAAGTAGGGAGAGATTTTTCAAATGAGAAGGAGAACAAGAAATGGAGGGAGGGTGAGAGAAGGGAGGGAAAGGTGAAAAGGGAGAGCGGCGAAGTGGAAAGAGGGCTTTTGCAGGTGAGGAAAGAGCAGGGAGGGCTGGGAGGAGAAGGGAACGTGAAGAACTCAGATGTGCCGTGAGCAGGTTCTGTGTTGTTCTGGGGTTTTGTAAGGGGAACAGTAACATACAGGACATGTATTTTATAAGATGATTTGGAACAGTCACCCAAGGAGTCATATACAAGAGAGCGCGGGAAATCTGTCCACACACTAAGGACCAAAGAATCCAGCTGGGGGCCTGGATCCCATGGCAATATTCTACATGAGTCCAGCTGAAGACCTAGAGCTCTTCACGATGCCTCCCACGAGTCCAGCTGGAGGCCCAGAGCCCACAACAATGTCTCCTGCAGGCCTGTTTCACTGATCTGCGCTGGGAAGGCCCGAAGGTCAGGGAAGTCTGTGACAGCAGGATGAAGGATGTGTGCCAGCAGGCTGAGGGATCTGCACTGGAGCCAGGAAGTGATGCTCAAAATAAGAACCAGAGCTCCCTTGAAAAGTACCACAGCCATCCTTGGCAACAGTGAGGTCCCGAGCTCCACCAATGATCAGGACATCCAAGTTCCCATCAGGAAACCAACATAGCAAGCTTCTCCAGGAGACTGAGCAGTGCACCATCTTCCCCGCCAGAGCCAGGAAGTGATGCTCGGAGTGAGGACCAGAGCTCCCCCAAAGTGAACCGAAGCCATTCTCAGCAACAACAAGGTCCCAAGCTCCTTAGAGGATGAAAACAGCCGAGTTCATTAGGAAAGCCTGCATGACAAGAAACCTCTAAGAAAACTAGCCGCTCCTTACAGCTTCTCTCAGCTTCCAACAGACTCCCAGGCAGCTTCCTCCAGCTCCCAATAGCCTCACTTCTTCTCCAGTTCTGCCTCTTATGCTGCTGGCAACAATCCGCAGGTGGGCCTCCCACACCCAGCGCCACGCTTACTGAGTTCCGCTGGGTGTTAAAAGTTGACCACTAGTTGTCAATGCACCACAGGTATCAACTCCCCAAGAGAAATGTAATTATTACATACTGCAAACATGCACGAGTAGAACAATAAAGCTAAGTGATTTCACTAAATAAATATAAATAATAAAGCACAATTGATGCCATGGAATGATTCCACCGAATCTCGGGACAGGGGCCATAGGAGAGCGGGTCCCCCTGTGTGTGAACCTCGACCTGTGTGTCAACTGCACATACTCAAGCCAAGTTGATTTATGAGGAAGTAGCCTTGGTCCAAGTCTCCTAGTCTATCTTTTCATCCACAGCAAGGAGCTCTGTGACTAATTTTATGTCCAGCCTGGCGTACCATGTCATCCAGTGTCATCCAGGCAGGGAAGTCGCAAAGGTGCTAATGAGGGGACTGCTCCTGCTCCTAGTCGCTGAGGAACCAACAGGTCCGCCAAGGCCTCCGGAGATGGCAGTGAGGTGAGGCTGCTGCCGGGCCCTTACACGGGCTGAGGAGAAAGAGGAGGCGGGTCCGTGGGGATGGGCCAACGCTGACCCCGGGCAGCCCGAAAGCAGGGCGACACGGCCCTGTGCTCCGGGAAAATGTGCTTTAAAAATACCAGCTACAGACGTTTCACATTTGCATGTTTAACTATTAAACTCTCTAAGTACACAGAGGACCTAGAAATCAACATAGCAGACATCCACACACTCGACTCAGAAGCAGCTCACTGGGTGGGGGGGTTGGTATGATTGGGGGTTCTCTTCTTGTTTTGTTGTTTGCTTATTTTTGCAGTAGTGGAGCTGGAACTCAGGGCCTTTGCTCTGACTACATTCTCAAACCTTTTTTTAATTTTTAAATCAAGGGCTCACTGCAATGCCAGGCCGGGATCTGATTGTCAATCCTCCTACCTCAGCCTCCCAGAGTGCTAGGATTACACATGTGTACCACCACACCCAACTACAACACATTAATTTTGAATGATGACTGTTTCCGAGTTGTTGTTTGTTTTTTAAGGGAAAATGGAGACACAGTTAAGATCTCCCCCATCTCTCCCTTCCATCCTTCTGATTGTCTCCAGAGAAAGATCACCATCATTAAATAGCCCTATACTCCTCCACCCATAATTTTGCTACATACACTTGTATTATAAACAATATATAACACTGTTTCATGACATTGTAATTTTTTCTCCCTCATTAGATATATTCTTTTGCATCTTATTTTATACACTGAGAACAAGGTTCCTAATATTTTTTGTGTTGCTTCATATAGATCTAGTTAGTTTTGATGTCTGTGTAGTTTTCTATTCTATAAACGTTTATATTTCTAGTAATTTCCAGTATATTTCAATGTGTTCCCTCCTATTCTTACTTTATGTTTTTCTATTTGTGCTTTTCTTTCCTCTTCTTTATGGGGGGTCAGTGTATCATGTTTTCTTTATAACTATTCCCCCTTGCTATTTAGGAAGTGACAAATTCTACTTTTTTTCCTTTAATTCGTTATCTTAAATTTTAACATGCACGCCGGGCATGGTGGCGCACGCCTATAATCCCAGCACTTGAGAGGCTGAGGCAGGAGGATCCTTGTGAGTTCAAGACCAGCCTGGGCTACAAAGTAAGCTCAAGGCCAGCCTGAACTGCATAGCAAGATCCTGTCTCAAAAAAACAATAGCAACAAAAATTTTAACATGCATGGTTGACTGGAAGAAAATACTAAGATATTAGAATTTCTAATTCCAGATTATCCATCCAAATTTCCATGTTGCTATTGTCTAGCATTTTATTCCTACCTCTTTAACCTCAAAATATAATTGTTCTAAAATTTGGTTTAAACTATGTTTTATGCAAATCTGCCAGAATGAAATCTACCGTGCATAGCCAGGATGCACTAACAAAAAACATGAGTGAAACTTTTCTAATTTAGTGAAGGTTGATTTAGACTTTTACTAATGTTTACATGTTTACTAATCACTTTGCTAAATTTTGCATCTTTCATCCCACTTCTTTGTTCTGAACTGCATTTTATCTCTCTTGAAGTGCACCCTATAGTAGCTCTTTCAGCAAGAAACTGCAATCTCACTGCAATTGTTATCTAAGTGTTGTTTAGCATTGTTGTATTACCCTCACTCGAACGATACCCTCTTTGGGAAGAAAATACTGCATGGCAAGCTGCATTTCTTAATACTAAAAATAAAATTCTATTGCCTCTGGCTTCTCTTGCTAACTAGTAACTTGCTCCCTGCTGGAATATTTTCCTCTGCAGATGTTCTGTTTTTAGTCTCTGGTTCCTTTTGGTTCTTGGTTTTGTCTAACTAAGGCACCATCTCACAATGAAAAAAAAAACTTCATAAGATAAAAATAAAGACTCATCTACCTTTTTGCCCATATTAAACTTTTACTATTAAACTTTTACTCCATTTGCTGTTTCAGTTGTTCCCTCTACACACACACACACACACACATACACACACACACACACACACACACACACACACACACAATTCCCCCCCTCAACCATTTAAAGATAAATTATCATGTCATGCTCTTTACCCCTAAATTCTTCGTTGTCCATTTAAAGAAACAGTCTCTTACACAAGTCTCAATATGGTTATTAACTTAATAACTTTAACAATTATTTATTTTACATTTTTTACTTAATCTTCCGTTCTTTTATTTTTTCAATTGGCCCAGTAATGTTCTTTATCGCAGCTTGCCCGCTGCCCCCAAAGTACACACTTCCTACTCTCAGGTATTGATCACTCTCAGGTATTGATCGCTCTCAGGTATTGGTCTGGCTGCCCTGTAGCTGTAGCCTTCATGAACCTGCACTATGTGCCAATACTTTCCTGGTCTATCATGTCTTTTTGTCTACCATGTCTTGGTCTATCATATCTTTTTATTACACACTTACCATTTTTAATTAGAATGCACCTTGTTTGGGGCTTATCTGATTGAGTCTCAATCACTAGACTCAAATTATACATTCTTACACAGGTTATATTTTCAGTATCACACTTGAAGGCACAGGATGTGGGAGACTTCTCTGTGAAAATACATACTAAGATACATAAAATACGAATTGATGTTACCTTACATATGCATTATCGTTACCCTCCAATCTGAAGATTCCTATTTTACTAGAGTTTGCATTAAACTAGATGCAGAAGAGTGTAAAGGAAAACTACCTCTCTTCTTTCTCCCAGTTCCTTCAAACTTCCTTTGCAGCTCCTTCTCTCTTCTGGCATGAAATAATAACCTCCTAATAACCTCATGAGGCCTGGCCTAACGTCACGTTAAAACTGTACGTTTATTCAACAGGAGTGACTTTTTCACAGCTCAGACAGCAGGCATCTGTGCCCACCAAAAGTTGAAGCGCAGCTCTGTCCCCACCACTTGTCACCCTGGTGCTGGGCGGCCGCAGTCATGGCCTCTTGATTTTCAACTTTTCGGACCTGAGTCATACAGCTTCCCTGGACCTTCCAACTTCAGGATACCTGTCAGGCTCCCCAGGAGTAACACCAAAATCACTTTCTTTTTGACTGCAGTGAAAGCGAAGCATCCTCTTTTTCTTCCTCCCTGACTGTCAAAAGAATACAGCATATCAATAACTCTCTTGTAAAAATCTCTTTTCTAAGCCTCCTTTTCAATCCTTTATGTAGGTCAAAAATAAGTGATTGACTCATATTGTCAGAGAAGTTCTGCAGTCTGTTAACCTGTCTTGTACTTTTAGCCAAGAGATTAACTTTAAAATCTAGGCCATACCTATCACTTATTGAATTTTTCTTGATCTTTTCATTTCAGCTAAAAACAATCTCATTTTCACATGCAGTTACGTTTATCTTTTATCTCTTTGGAAAGTTTCTCAGCCATGATCTTTTTCCACATTTTTTTTTTTTTTTTTTGTGGTACTGGGGATCGAACTCAGGACCCTGCACTTGCTAGGCAGGCGCTTATTCCACTGAGCTATATCCCCAGCCCCAGCCATGATCTTTTGGAATACTGCTCCTCCCAATTTCTTTTCCCCTGGAACTTCCCCTGGCTATGTGTTGATCCATCTCATTGGGTGATGATTCTAATCCAATCTCTCCGTCTCTCACTTTTCTCTCTCATCATCGTTCTAAGAGGGATTCTGTACAGTTTCCTCTGAACGATCTCCCAGTTCACTAATTATTTCTTCAGTTGTGTTTAGTATGCTACTTAACCCATCCACTATGGGGTGTTTTTTTATTTCAATGAGCACTTTTCACATTTTCCAGATACACCTTTTCTTAAACTCTTCTTTCATTATGGTATCTTTTTCTAAAATCTATTTAGATGCTTTAAAGATTATTATGTTAACTTTTAAGGTTACTGTAGATAATTTCAAGGCATTAGGGTGCCAATTCTTCCTTACACTGTGCCTACTAATTATCTCTCGTAGTGTTTTCCATCTGTGGGTTGTTATTTTATATTGTAAGCTGATACATGGTGAAAATCCGCACCACAGGTTATAAAATACAGGTTATGAAAGTGTCCCTGTGGAATAATTGTGAATTCATGTCTGTCGACTACATGGAGGGTCTATTGATCTGAAACTGTTCCGTCTCTAATGCAGTTTGCAATATTTGGACCCAAAACTCACGTATGGCACAAGAACAGGACTTCAGTTTTTCAGAGGAACATTTTTCCTACTCAGGACATCAGACAGAGACCAGCTCTCTCATTGCCGTTTTGGAGAGGTAGGAAGAAATGTTGTGTAGACCAAAAAAGTCATCCTCTGCGATCTGGTTATGGCCAGGAAACTTGCGTTTATTTCTTTGTGTCATACGCCTCCCGTTCCCAGAAGTGAGTTCAGCCCCCGCCCCCACAAGCTTCCTGGAACCCGTATCAAAGTCCACGTGTTCCTAAGTCACTGGTGCCCTCATTGGCCCTCCTGCCTTTCTTCCTGTGAGCTCCACTTCCCCCACCTTAAGATCTCTGATTTTTCTTTGAGTTTGGCTGTATTTTTATTTTCTCTGATGATTTTGCTTTGAAAATTTCAGTAAATTGAAATAACAGTGTTAATGTCTGTGTCCTCAAAACTTTGTATGTTGGGAACTCAGCCCCCAGACGCATCTGCTAAACGTATTTGGAGATAAGGTCTATGAGAAGTGATAAGTGGATGTGATCATGAGGGACCATGAGGGATGGTGGGGCCCTCAAGGTTGCTTTGGTGGCTTTCCAACAAGTGGAAGAGAGGCCTGAATTAGGACACTTGCCCTGTCTCATTGTGTGATGTCCTCTGCCACAACAAGGCCCTCAGCAGAGGTCAGCACCATGCCCTTGGACTTCCCAGCTTCAGAAGCATAAGCTCTACTTCTTTTCTTTATAAATTATTCAATCTCGGGGAGTTTGAACAGAACATGGATAGTATGTTCAGTATCCATCTAGATACAAGACAGAGAAGTACTTGGCTTTCTCTTTAGTGCCTATGCAAGTCTTTCATCAGTTTTTTCCCTACTGATTTGTCATCATTAATTTATAGGAATTCTGGATACAACTCATTTCTCAATGAGATGTAGGTAACTCTGTAAACTGTTTTCCTCCCCTAAATGGTGGCTCATAATAAATACATCTTAATTAATGCAGCTAGATTTGTCAACTAATTGGTTTGCAGTTAATCAGCTTTTGTTTCTTTATAAATAATTCTATACCATTTTGCATAATTTTGATACATTTTAGCAAAAGGCAGTGTAAATATCAGCTCATTCCAGCATGCTGCCAGAAACCTCCTGTGTTGGTTTGGGGGCTGTTGTGCAAGGTGAGAAAATATAATACAAGACACATATTCCATAAGATGATTTACAATAGTCACAAAGAATCATATACAAGAGAGTGCAGGAAATCTGTCCACACACTATGGACCAAGAATCTAGCTCAAGGCCTAGATCCCATGACAATGTCCTGCATAAGTACAGCTGAATACTTAGAGTCCATATCAACACCCCCGGTGAGTCCAGCTGGAGACCCAGAGCCTACGACAACGTCTCATGCAGACCTGTTTCATGGACCTGCGCTGGGAGGCCCAAAAGTCAGTAGTGGAATCTAGGAAGTCTTTGCCAGCAGGCTGAGGAACCTGCACAGGAGCCTGGAAGCGATGTACAAAGTAAGAACCAGAGCTCCCCTGAAAGGTACCACAGCCATCCTCAGCAACAGTGAGGTCCCGAGCTCCTCCGATGGTGAGGACAGCTGAGTTCCCATCAGGAAAGCCAATGCAGCAAGCTTCTCCTGGAGACCAGCTGTGCACCATCTTCCCCTCCAGAGCCAGGAAATGATGCTCAAAGTGAGGACCAGAGCTCCCCCAAAGTGAACTGAAGCCATTCTCATTGCCAACAAGGTCCCAAGCTCCTCAGAGGATGAAAACAGCTGAGTTCATCAGCAGAGCCTGCATGATGAGCTCCTCCAAAAGAACCAACAGTTCCTTACATTTCTATGAGCTCCCAACAGCCTCACTTCTCCAGTTCTGCCTCTTATGCTGCTGGCAACAGTCCCCAGGTGGGCCTCCCACACCCAGCACCAGGCTTACTCGGTTCAGCTTGGGGTTATAAGTTGACCACCAGTTATCAACCCACTACACCTACAATACAGACTGTGAAAAGAACCAATATAAAAAGAGCAATAAACAACCAAAGCCTTGAATACTGGCCTGCATGGTAGCATTCAAATATTTGTATCCTGGGAAAATTACCTCATCCCTAGGGTTTAGTTTAGTTCTGTTTTCAACTGTGCATTTGGTCACCCCATCACGTGTCTTAAAACCAATTAACTATTAATTGCAGTTTCCCAGGTGTTTTGTTAAATGAGGCCTCAGATTCACAACATACTTAATGAGAAGATTCTTTGAATGTTTTTACATTCGGTCATATTTTCTAGGGCAAAGGTTGGGAAACTCTGTTGCCAACATTATGTAATTGTAATTAATGAAAAGGTTTAAAACAAAGACAAAAGTCACTTAACTTCAAGGAATCTCATTTTCTTATCAATAGGGTGACCATGTAATTTATTATTCTCCACTGAGACATTCTGATACTGAAAGGCGGTGCTGTTAATTATGATCCGGAACAACTTGTGTAACCGGGGACTGTCCCAGGTGTCTCTGGATATGGTCACCCTATCCTAGGAAAATGGGCGAGACCTCATAGATGATCTCACATGTTCCTTCCAGCCAGACATTCTGTTACTTTAAGGAGGAGAAGAAAGAATAGTCCTATTTCTTTAGATTCATCCCCTACTCTGGTACACAAGTATGTGGCCTCTTCTACCATACGGTTTCATTTTTAATAACGTGTGCCATAGTGAAAATTCCAATGAATCAGATAAACTTTCTGGTAGAAGAATAGGTGACTGCACTGGGCTCTGGTTACTTTATTCCTGTCCCTTCGGCATGCATCGCACAACTCATAGCTGGCTTTCAGTTTCCGTCCTCAGTAAGGAGGCTGGTCCAGCTCCCCAGCCCAGTTCCTATAGCTGCGACCCAGACTCTGCGGGCAACATTAAATTTCCTATGAAGTAACAAGACCTAGGAAAAAAAAAAAAAAAAAAACTAGAAAAGAACAGAATAGAATCCTGGAAAGAGACAAGCTGTGTATAAATGACAACTTGGAGCTCCCCAGTGGTAGCATTTAAATTCTCTGGGGAAGGAAAACACGATTTAAAAGATAGTACTGGAACAATTATTAATTAAACCCCATCTCATGCAAATGTGAAAAGCAGTATTTCTCACACTTGTGGAAGAACATATTAGAGGATATAATTTTATGATAATACAGTAGGAAGTTCCTGTACATAGTTAAGACATACCCACAGCTAAAAAAAGCAAAGAAAATAATTTTTAGATTTTATAAATTAAGATTATAATCTAAATAAAATGGAGTTCAAATCATAAATAAAAGGCTATCATAGGGATTGGGGATATAACTCAGTGTCTCAGCACCTGCCTGGCAAGTGTGAGATCCTGAATACAATTTACAGTACAAAAAAAAAAAAAAAAGGCTATCACAGATAAAAACATGAATGAAAATTAATTGGCTAGTATAAAAAGAATCTTACAGAGCAGGGCATCGTGGCACATGCCTATAATCCCAGCACATGCAAGGCTAAGGCAGGAGGATCGCTGCAAGTTCAAGGCCAGCCTGGGATACAAAGTGAGTTCAAGACCAATCTGAACTGCAGAGCAAGACCCTGTCTCAAAAAAAAAAAAAAAAAAGAATCTTACAAAACAGCCGGGCATGATGGTGGTGCATGCCTGTAATCCTAGCACTCAGGAGGCTGAGGTAGAGGGATTGCTGTGAGTTCAAGGCCAACTTGGGCTACATAGGGAGTTCAAGGCCCACCTGGACTACATAGCGAGACCCTGTCTCAAAAAAAAACTTACAAAAAACTAAGAAAAAATTTAAAATGGGCAAAGACAATGGTCACGTATTTACAGAAATAGAAACACCCAATAACCACATACAAAGGTATCTGAGGAAATGCACACTAAAGTGCACATTTTGCAGCTATCATTTGACAACAATTAAGCATCTGATAGTATTAAGTGTTCACGAAGATGTCAGGTAAGAAATTACTGTTCACTGCTAGGGGAGGTGCAAATCAGTTCAACTGTTTTAATGAACAACTGGCAATACCCGGTAATATTTAAAATTGCTTTTGTTCAACTCAGAATAAGGAATAGATTATGAAACTCGCACATTCACAAGAAGTCATGTGTGAATATGGGTACCGCAGCATTGTTTCAAATAGTAAAATGTAAAGCAGGGCATGGCGGTACACACTTGTTACCCTAGCACTCAGCAGGAATCTGAGGCAAAAATGATTGTCATGAGTTCAAGGCCAGACTGGGCCACATAGTCAGTTTGAGGCCAGCCTGGAATACATAGAAAGACTCTGTCTCAAAACAACAACAACAACAACAAAAAAGGAAAATATAAACCAATTTTTCATCTTTTGAGGAATACGTTAGCTATACAACAAGATACTCGATGGTAGTTAAAAGTAATGACTACAAAAATGTAAAGTGGAGAAAATATACTATGATGTCATCTATATGCATTTTAAAAATAATGCCCTATGTATTCCAATCACAGTTAGATCTGAAGCTGTCCATCTATTTAGTACACCCGCACTTTCAGGTGTACTAAAGTTACTACGTACAGAATAGAAATGGTACATGCTGACTTAGCATAACCGGTTGCCTTTGGGAAGAGAGAGAAAATGGGTGAGGGGTAAAATTGGCCCATATCTTTGATCTCGGTCTTTCTTTTTCTTCTACACATCCAAATACACACAGTGGATCATTTGATATTGTCCCACAGCTTCTGGCTGATACTACAGGCATTTTTTCCTATGTCTTGGGTTCAGTAACTTCTAATAACCCATCCAGGTTCACTTACCCTTTCCTCGGGTCCTGTAATCTCCTAAACTGCTCATTGACACAATTCCGCAGTTGTTACCCTGTTTTACCTTGTTTTTCATTCCTATACTTCCATCTGTGTCTTCCATTTCCCTACTGAAATCCCCTATCTACTCATGCATGGTGTCTACATCTTCCCCTACAGCTTTTAACTTATAAATACAGTCATTTTAAATACTCTGATAGCTTTAACAGCACATAGTCTTTGCACTTGGTTTTGCTCATTCTTTAACAGTAGAGCTTGCATTTTTTATGTGTACATCTTGTTGTTTTTTTATTGAATGTGGAAAGTGTGTTTACAGCAGTGGAGATTGATGTAAGTAATGGGGGCCTGGGAAGGGGCATGAGTCTTCCCTCTTATTACCAGCATAGGAGGCCCAAGTTAATCTAGTTGGGAACTAAGGTTTGGATCTCATTACTATAGTTACCATCAGTGGCTTCTTGTTCATCCAGGGCACCCCTGTACTTGCTGTGGGCTGGATGCAAGAAGGGTTTGCGCCACGTTTCTGCTCCATCTCAGTGTGCAGCCTCCCTGTGCACACACACCACACGGGGCATTCCCTTCCATGCTCCTGTCCCTTCCCCCAGGCTAAGCTGCTGGTGCTTACTGACCTGAGTGGGGTGGAGACAGAAGGCAGAATTCTTTCCACCGGGAGAGGGAGGGATTCTCTGTTGCACTGGAAACCCCTGTGTGCACGAGCCTCGTAGGTGCGACTTTATTTGTAATCTTGTCCTGGTTCCGTATGGCAGCCAAACTCCTATTTTCTTTAAGCAGGGGCAAGAGAGTTTCCTGACGCCGGCTGATGATTCCACAGCATGACAAGGATTTTCTTTTTAAGCTGAAAACATTATTACCTTGAATAAAAGATTTCCTTCCCCATCAGCTGTGCAATTAGATGTGACCACATGATTAAATTTGAGCCAACAAAAAGTGACTGAAAGTATAGCCTGAAGCTTCCTGTAAGTTTTCTTAAAGAAAAGAGGCGCTCTGATGGTGTAGGATGTGGTTGTGATTGCTGGTTTAAACACAAAAGCATCCCAAGAATGACAGAGCAGAGAGTTGAAAGTTGCACTCATACAGAGGATATTGCAGGGATGGTGATACAGCTCAGTGGCATAAGTGTCTGCCTGGCAAGCACAAGGTCCTGTGTTTGATTCCGGGTACAAAAATAAAAGGACCAGAGGATATTGTAGAACTGCCAAACCAGCGCAGCACTGACCACCTACAGATGGGTTTTGTATGAGAGGAAAATAAATCTCTTTGTCTAAGCCAGTGTTTTTTCAGAGAATGGATAATCTGAACCAAAGTTAGTCTACATCCAGCTGTAAACCTGTAACTTTCATTGACCTTACATAGTAGTTATCTCATTCTGCTTTGAAAATTACCCCAAAATTTATCAGATCAAAATAACGCACATTTACTATCTCATGGTTTTGGGAAGTGAGGAATCCAGGCTGCTATGTCTCAGGGCTCCCAACACGACAGAAATAAAGGTGGCACAGCAGAGCATGGTGGTGCACACGTGTAATCCCAGGACTCTGGGAGGTTAAAACAGGAGGATCACAAGTTCAAGCCCAGCCTGAGACACTAACCAACTCAGCAAGACCTTGTTTCAAAATCAAAGCTAAATACATCTTTGTATTGATGTATCTCAATGCAAAGATCCTGGATTCAATCCCCAGTACAAGAAAGAGAGAGAAAGACAGTAAGACAGAGAGAAGATGAGGGGTGGGGAGGGGAGAGGAGGGAAGGAGAGGAGAGGGAAGCATAAGAGAGGGAATGGGAGGGGAGGGGAGGGGAGGGAAGGGAAGGAACTGGAAGGGAAGGGAAGGGAAGGGAAGGGAAGGGAAGGGAAGGGAAGGAAATTATGTTGAGATTACAGCTCGAGCTACCATCAGCTCAAGGTCCACCTGGAGCCAGACAGATGTACTTCCAACTCACCCAGCGATGTGCACGGGACTCAGGTCCTTGTAGATTGCTGGACTGAGGGTCACAGAACTTAGCGGGATATTGGCCAGATGCCACGGCTGGTTCACTGTCACGCAGATCTCTCTAACATGGCAACTGACTTCATCAATGCATACGAGTTCAGAAAGCAAGAGAGAGAACGGAACAGTGATAGCAAGGAAGAGATTCCTAGCACGTGGAAACCACAGTCTTTTGTAACCAGTCCTGGAAGTCACATCCCATTACTGTGCCCCGTTCTGTGCATGAGAAGCAGGTCACTGGGTCTAGCCTAAGTAAAGAGGGAGGAGACAACGCAAGGGGTGAGCAGCGGCCATAGAGAGCATCTGAGTCCGGCCCAGCGAGCTGGGCCTCAGCCCCAGTCCAAAAGCCCTCTTCACAGTCCCGCCTAGGAGGCCTAGCAGGACTTTGGGCAAACTGGGCTCCCAGGCCCCACGAGAGGCAAGCCAGGCACACTCATTTCTGCTTTCCAGAGCTGCTCTGCTTACCACACACTCCAACTTTGCTTGGGCTTTTGAAGAATGAAATGGCAGACAGACACAAGGAAACCTTATCTGAAGCTAAAAACTTTAAAGACGCTATTGGTTTCCAAAAGAAACTCTACCCTCTGGTAAGAAAACAAAATTCTTGTTCTGCTTGTCCGGTGTACTTAACTCAGAGCCCAAAAGAGGGGTATTCCTGTTCACACTCACCAAAGCCACGCTGTCTTCCTGCAAGAGAGATCTTGGCCCTAGGCTGAGGCTCAGCTCCTACAGAGGGACTTAAAAGGAAACAACACTTCTTGGTCCAGAGCAATAAAGAGACAAATGAGTCATAACAGTCTGGATTCTCCACCAGCATAAGCAGTTCCATGAATCGTCTCTATAAAAACCCTGCCCTTCCATCCCAAGCTGTGTTCCAAGAGCCAAAACCTTCCATTCAAGAGTTTTATAACTCAGCCCTGTGCTCAGAAATGTCACTGCATATAAGAGAGCCTTTGATCTCCGGCCACCCCCAAGCCCACAGTCTGCAGTGAAGCATGGTTTGATAACTATCTAAGGAGAAAAGCGCTGTGGTTTCCTCCCATCTATTTCTATTCTACTTTTAATAAGCTGCTTAGCTTCAGGCATCTCCCCTCTGCCCTCCAGCTTCCCTCTGAACCAGAAGTAAAACAGGCCTTTGGTTATGTGCTTTGAGAGCTTTTAAAATAACAATAATGGTAGCAAAGCCTTATGAAAGGCTTGCTCTGTGTCCAGTGCGGTCCTGGGCAGCCTGTGGAGGGCCAGGGGGGTAGCAGATCCACAGAATGAGGGAATGGAGACGCAGACAAGCTCAGAGTGACTAACTCTGACAAAGTCACAGGCTTGGCCAAGAGCAGACCCAGGATTTCAAACCAAGCAGTTCACCCCCAAAATGAAGCCTCCCCAGCATGAAAGTGAGTCATACCCCCCACAGCACAGGGGAAATACGAAGTCAGAAATGTCTCTCTTTAACATGGGAGAAACTTCAGAACAAACTCCTTAGACCTCACAGCACATTCTTTTCTTCCAGATACTTTATTAGAAATTCCTTCAGTAAGAAAACCAAGTGCACATCTTTACACTAAACCCAAACTTGCCCTATTTCAATGAATCCATTTGAATGGAAGGCCCCAAGTCGGACTAAACTAAGCTCTAAAACCTAAAAGCAGCAGATGTCTTCTGTCAAGTCTTTCTTCCGTACAGTACGCAGTATACACCAGGGAGGCTGGGTGTGACTGGTGCTAGGGACCCTCCTCGGCAGGCACACAGCCCTGGGTCCGATCCCCAGATCCCCAGCACCACAAAGAACAAACAATAACACAACCAAAAGACATGAATGAAGAGTCCCTTGCTGCCCAAATGGTTTACAGAGAGACTTAATTTGTCTAAATTGGAAACCCGTAGAATTCAAAGCATGTTTTTATTAACAGCAGAAATTCACAAAATATGGCAAGTCTGAAGAAAATGATTGTTCATAAATTAGATCTATCATTTCAAATATACCTCTATTGCAAATGTATTCCAAATGAATGCACAATAGTTCTCCTTACAAGGAGCTGTTCTCGTGAAAGCTTTCTTTTTGCAGATGGTGGCATAGCTCTAAGCCCCTCCCTAGCAACAGGGGTGAGCCGAGTTCTCCCGGTGAGAAGCCAACACCCATCATCCTAGCCAATGAAATTGCTTCAGGGGTGGTCACGTGGCCCTGGCTGGATGAATAAAAGCCCTGCATTACTGCTAGAATTAGAGACAGAGTTCTTAAGACCAAAGTTAATAAGCAGATAAAATACAAACCTGTAGTATCTCCAGGTACCCTGCTGGGGAGTGTTCACCTGAAAAGAAGCCAACACAGAAGAAACAGAAACAGCATCCTGTGTTGTGTTAGGCCCCAATAGCTAGTGTGTCTGGATCCAGCTATACCTGAATCTCTGCTGGTGCTGTGCAGTTAAGTGTGCCTATAAATCTCCTTGGTGTTTAAATCCATAAACTTGGTTTCTGCTACTTGTTAACTAAGAGAAATGATTAGTTCAGAGGAGGAGGTCAGCCTCCAGACTCCACTCAGCTACTGACCGCAGCAGGTTTTGTAAAATAACACTGGGTATTTCAAAGCCCCACCCATAGTCTGGGTGTGTCTGCTAAAGCAGTCTAACAGCCAGTACACAGCTGCAGCCAACTTCGGTCTCAAACCCGCAGCTAGAGGTCACGTACAGATGTTCTGGAGAAATAATAAACAACACACTTACACACACCCATTGGGGGAAAATGCCACATATTTTCATCTCAGAAGAAATAACCTTGAGCAAAGTATGGGTATGAGTCAGTAACTGATACACTTAGGGGTTTTTCCCCCAGTAATATCTGAATTAAGACACAGAACATCACAACAGCCCAGCGGTTGGTGAAGAACTAATCACATCTTTCTGGATATTTCCCAAGACTCCATGTCCAAAGAACGGGTCCCTGCACGTCAGAAAGAAACAATCTTTCTACGAGAATTTAACATTGAGTAATTGGGAGGCTCCTGCTTACTATCAGAATCAAAATCATCTCAGGTTAGGCCTTCCACTTGGATTCAGTGTCCCTCAAGCATCCACTCCAGGAATCCTCACCTGCTAGATAACTTTTCCACTTGCATTTCAAATATCTTATCATACTATAAAAAGCACATAGAGGAGGGTGTGTAAAATGTATAGGTACATGTTAAAAATAATTGTTAAACAATAGTGCACCTCCAGCAAGGTTACAAAACACATGAAAAGCCATTTTATTTTTATCTTTATTTTAGTGTGTGTGTGTGTGTGTGTGTGTGTGTGTGTGCGCACATAGTAGTAGAGATTGAACTCAGGGCCTTGTGCATGGTAGACAAGATCTCTACCACCTAGCCACATCCCCAGCCTGGCATCCCCTTTTTAAAGACAGTTCTTGGTAAGTTGTCCAGGTGGGATTTAAAATTGCACTCTTCCAGCCTTCAAAAGTCTTGGGATTATAGGCATGTGCCCTGGGCCTAGCTTTTAGGCCAGTTGCAGAACAAGTCTGAGAATACAGAGAATTCCCTCCCCAGCAATGGGAGTGAGCTGAGTTCTCCTGGTAAGAAGGGTATTAATGCTCACATTAGCACAATGTCTGTTATATATCAGTTTCTCCTCCTACTTCAAAGCCCACCATTTTCCTGCAGCCCTGACCTACTCTTGGACGCCACTGAGCTGTCACTCAGTCATACGTCTCCAGGCTCCTCTGGGAAGAGCCATTTTAAAGTCCACTGTGGCCTTATATCTGGTTCGCTTCACTCCCTAAAATTAACCACTACCCTGACTTTAACAGCGAACACTCGCTTGCATTTAAAAAATAGTAATAGCAAAAATGTTCATATTCCTAGACATATAAAGAACAGTCAATACCACTCATTTTTTAAACTGCCCTTGAACTTACTATGTAGCCCAGGCTGACCTCAAACCTGCAGCAATCCTCCTGACTCGGCCTCTGGGATGCTGGGGTTATGTGTACATACCACCATATCCAGCATGACATCTTCGTCTTCAAACGGGCACAGTCAGAACAACAACAATAGCAACAACAAATCACAGCTGCGCTTTCCTTTGATTTTTACTTAGTTTCAAAATATATTATTAGGGGGCTGGGGATATAGCTCAGTGGAATAAGCACTTGCCTAGCAAGCACAGGGTCCTGAGTTCAATCCCCAGTACCGCAAAAAAAAAAAAAAATATATATATATATATATATATTATTAATATTGAGGAAAGATGCTCATTTTATGGGGCTTCCAAGCTCCTGGCTCCTTGAGCTTGATTATCTGGATTGCATTAAAGATATAATATATGCTTAGAAACATCTAATGAACAGAGCATGTCACAGAGTCATGTGTAAATTGCATTTGGGGAACTTGGAATATATTTCCCCGTAGGAAAATTGTATTGTGCTTTTTAAAGGCATGACTAATGAAGAAATAAATGGCTAATAAAATTCTCAGGCCAGCACACAAAAGCCTGTTATTTGTCTTTAACCCATAATGTACTAAAATCTAATGCTAATATTATTATTTCAGATACATAAGCAGTAAATATTTTTATAGGAAGACTGTGTGTGTGTGTGTGTGTGTGTGTGTGTGTGTGGTGATGGTGGTGGTGGTGGTGGTGGTGATAATGGGGGTTGAACCCAGGGCCTTTGCACTGGCCTTGTCCCAGGCCTTTGTTTATTTTTTATTTTGAGACAGTCTTGCTAAATTGCCCTGGATGGGCTTCAGATTGGGATCCTCTTGGCTTCACCCTCCAGAATGCTGAGATTACAGGTGTATGCCAAGTTTTCCGGGTGGAAATACTGCTGATGCCTAAACAACACCAGGAAGTGCACAAGCCAAGTGGTGAAGTTTTGGATGAGGTATTTTTTCACCCATGAGCTCATTCTCTTGTCAGGACAGCCCATTTCTGGAAAGCATTAAAGACACTGACTTGCAATGTGGTGCATGATGTTTAGTATTAACAGTGTGCTCAAAGACATGCAGAGAATGAGGGGCAGAGCCGGAGTTTAACCCGGGTTTATCTCAGCCTATGCGCTTTCTATGAAGCTTCGTTACCTTTCTAGACTCACGGGGCAGATATTCTAAACTGGGCATCATTTGTGCCCACCGATCCCTGGGCTGCGGTAAGGGTGAGCGGGAGGAAGACGGGTTCTCTGCAGTAACTAGACTGAGGGTCTGTACACCTGGAGGGTTGTTAGCCGAGATCGCGGGCTCCACCCCTCGCGTTATTAATTCAGCCGCTCTGGGTGATGCCGGAAATCTGCGGCTCTAACACACTCCCAGCTGATGCTGCTACTGCTGCTTTAGGGACCACGCTTTGGGGGCTCCCTAGCGAGTCCTCACAACAGCCTATGCTTACCGCTGTGACTTTCACAGCAGGTAACAAGGGAAGAAATTCGCTTAACTCCTGAAGATCTGTAATTATGAGTAAGTCCTTCAGGGAGAGCAGGGTGAGCTCAGCACCACAGGCAGACAACACGGAAGAGAAGAAGAGGTTTGCAGCCAGGCTGCCCGCCATGCATAGAACCCATTTTCTCCAAACGGGGAAAAGGATCCAGACAAAGTGGAAAATCAGCAGGAAATGCTTAGTTTTGCAGATAGAAGCAATAATCACCCACGGCAGAAGCATGGTAACTCCAGAACAGACTTCCCCCATCTTTCCCTGGTGCTTACAGAGAAGCATAACCAATTCACATATATCCATTGAATTCTTCATTGTTCCCAGAAAGGAGCAGAGGAAACCACGGAGCCTGACTTGGGAATGCTAACAAGTCGCAGTGCTACCTCACTGATGCCTTTCTTGAGGAAGAAAGCATAAGTAAGACTACTCAAATTTTACTCATTTGAGCTATATTTTTTATTTTTAAAAATCCACCTGAAATATATACTCTCCTATGTTTTGGTTTTTTTTAATGGTAGTAAAATTTTATTAAAGGTGGGAAAAGAAATGGGCTTTGCAGAATGAGTTCAGGCCAAGTAAAAGCAGGGAAAGAAGAACCCCCTTGAGCGTGAGGGTGGGCCCCAGGCAAGAGAGAAC
Source organism: Dinomys branickii (assembly GCA_004027595.1). NCBI lineage: Eukaryota > Metazoa > Chordata > Mammalia > Rodentia > Dinomyidae > Dinomys > Dinomys branickii. The sequence goes on along the minus strand of PVLD010023669.1, from coordinate 63 downwards.
ACAGTGGCCCATCCTGTGATTTTTTAAACAAAGAACATAAAACGGAGTCTAGACCTGTCTTAG
>PVLD010023668.1:0-26967 GCA_004027595.1 Dinomys branickii | reverse complement strand
AGAGCACTAACCATGATCCCAGTGTCCATTTTGTCTCGCTCAATCAGTTGTTACATGTTTCAGTTGTTTTTAAAAGTTATATCCAGTAGAAAACTAAGAAATGTATAAATACATGTATTTTTTTAACTGTGTAAGTACATTACATAGACAATATATGAGTACATTACATATATTTCATATGGATAGATATGTTATATATTCACATATAGTCATAAATGTCTGGTTCAGGAAATAGACCTTTCTATATCATGATATATATCAAAAGTCTAAAGATGTTTATACAAATAATTTTCCTTCAAAATTTAATAAAGAATATTTCTCAATGTTGGGGGAAGGTTGCACAAAAAATATATATGTGGACAAACTATTGATTTTCAAATAGTAAGGCTATTTCACTATTAGAAAGTATAAGAAGAAATACATTTTGGCATATTGTTTAGTGGAATAGTATTCAATCACTGAAAACATCTATCTATAAAGAGTCTATAACAACACAGATAAGTGGTATAAGAGTAAATGATTTTAACAAGTAGATTATAAAATCTAGATGCTTACATATAAATTCTTAAAATCCTTCACTGAAAATACATCATACACAGTGAAAACTGCAAAGAAAAATCAAGTTTTCAGTTGTGATCCTTGTTGCTGAAACTATCTCTTATTTCTTGTTTTTCCAATGCATCTACATGTTTCAACTTTTCTATTAGAATCATCCATTATATTCATCATTGTAATAAATAACGTTAAGAAATAATTTAATTTATGAAGATAAAAGGAAACCAGAATAATTCAGTCTATTCAAGGGGAGGAGGCGGGAGACATGGGTAAGAAGTAGCCTTTCAAAATCCATTTCCACACTGCTGTACTCCAGCTGGGCCTGCTAGTGCTGCCTCACCTAGACGTTCACCAATAGATGTCACTGTTACACTTCCTACTTTCAGCACATTTCCCAGGCTGTGCAACTTAACTTTTCAGGTAGGAAGACAAAAACAAAACTACATATCCTGCTACCATCTCTGGAATGACTGTCAATTTACCATTCTTTAGCGTCATTTTGAAACTTTTATAGTAATAAGTGCCAAATGTTTTTCTAGAATGACATACGGTGTTTTCCTGCTCATTTGATTTCCACCTACATGAACATGGCTGACCTAACCTACCCTTATGAAGCTCATACAGTCACCTAGATGATCATAAGCCTGACCCAGGCTCACTGCATGCATATACACAGCCTGGAATTAATGAACTGGAGGACACAAGACTGTCAATGAGCTTTAATTTAATGGCAAAAATAAAAAAAAGCAAAGTGCTTATTGGATTCCCACATTCACCCTGTCTGCCACAAGAAGCTGGGTAGGAGGGTGATGAGAACTGTGATAGGCCACGCGATCTGATTGGACCATCTAAATGTGGAAGCAGCCTTACTGCAGCCCGATGCTTTGTATCAGAGAGTCAATGCTCCTGTGTCAATGAATACATGGATGAATGAGAAAGGAGAAGGCTATGGTTTTTAAGTAGGTCATCCTGGTTTTGGCAGATTTCCTGCCAACCTGTTCACCTGTTATTTGAGCAGCTGGAAAAAAAGAATGGTTTATAGATGCGCACGTAGACAGGCTGCTTGGATTTCACCGGGGGATGCAGAGCCTATCAGCCGACTGACATACGTTATGTATACATTTCTAGGAAAATGATAGTAAGGGGCCAGCCCCAAATGGTTTTGCCACAGTCAGGTTTAGACTGCAAAGCTAATATGAGCACGGTGCTCTGAAAACACTCAAATAAAATATAAACACTTTCCAGTGCACAAATTTCAGATCACCAAGCTACTTCTTGGTTCTTTGTAACCTATTGATTTAAAAAAAAAAAAAAAGATTCATGCATGAAATGCAGCTTTAACTGCTTTATGTACACGATTTAAATTAAAGGTATATGAAATGAACCTCTGTTCACCAAAAAGAAACACAGTACAGACACAAAGGTTTTCACTTACATTGAGATCCAAGTACAGTTTGCTTCTGTTTGACTTCTCTCTGTCCTCATAGAGCAGAAAGGGACAGGGTGGGCCTGCTCTATAGCCCAGGACCCAAGCACCTCCATCTCTGCTGGGGAGGTCTTTAGCTGTCTGTTCACTGGAGCGATCCCAAGAAAAGCCCTCAGAGGAGACACCTAAACAAGCACAGAGAAGACCATCAGTAACACAGCAGCTGAAGCACAACTGAGCCAGTCGCTTCTGGGGAACTCCGGTGAAGCCTTCACCATAATATTTCTTACTTCACTAAATTGTGTTTTTAGAGTTTGTTGTTTCCCAATTACTTTTTTTCTGGATCACACTAACATCCTTGACTTGGAAAGGTACATCTCTGTGCTTCTCATTCCTGCCTACTAACCCGTGGTGCATGGTTCATGCTCATGCACAAGGAAATCAGGGGAGGAGCTGCGGACAGAAGTCAGGAGGCTGAGGCCATTGGCTTTAACATTAAATGGTGTTATGTGAGCCAAGTCCTTAGTGTGTCTGTTCATCCAGGGAAGGAACTCTGTCTTGCTCATCTTCATTTCTAGGGCTAGAATGCTCATGCATGGTACACACTGGAACTCAGTCAGTCTGTTGAATGAGTCAGTGCTGCATGAGTAATTCACTTTTGTCATCTCTAGAATTGAGTATTAGGCTGGCTTATTCTTACCTAAACTATGTTCGGCTAATAATAGTGCTAGACACTGTTTTTAGCCTTGTCTTCAATTTTTAAAATAACATGTTCGCATTTTAGATGGGGAAACTGAAGCAAAAAGAAGTTAAACAATTTATTCAAGAACATAAAACTAGTAAAGCCAGAATTTGATCCTAGGCAATTAATCATGAGAGGCCATGCTCTTAGTGCCTATGCTACATGGCTTCTGCCTGACACTGTTGAGATGGCAACGAAAGGACCGAGGTCAGGAAAGCTGCACAGTGCCCCCTTAGAAAGCCACACGTTCGCATGTTAAAGACCTTGGGAGGTCCTTTCTCAAAGAAAGCTGACCGACTGTGTAGCAAGGTTTTCTAAATGTCCCTGACCACAAGATCCACTTAAAGAGATAACTGTTACACTTGTTGCAGGCTGTCAGTGTTCTACTGGAAGAGAGTTTGGAAAATACCAGATTAAGCCACCTCTAAAGTCTCACATAACAAATCCTAGACCTTCTTTAATTCCTGGTAAGCTACCTTGGCAGACTATCAAGGAACTAGGAGGAAGTTAAAGGTTTAGGCTTTTGCAAGAGGGATCACTGTCAGGTATATGATAGGGTGTTTATTACACATAATCTCTGTAAGAAAGTCACCTTGGCAGTGACCCAGCTCCAGCCAGCAGCTTCCTCCAGGCTGAATACCTGACTTACAAGTAACATGAGCTGAGAATAAGTCCATGCACAAAGGGACTGTGAGACAAGCTTGTCCTTTATATTAGAGGAGCAGTTTAGAAAATAGAAAATTTGAGGACAGCTAAGGTTTTACTTTTTATTCTTTTTGTTTAATTACTGGAATCACTGGTTCTCATGCACATTTTCAAGTGGAAGAGATACAGATCATAGTAGTTCACAGCTGTCCCTGGAAAGATGTCTACAAAATTCTGTCTTGCAGCCACTGAGAAAAATGACAGTCCATGACCTCCTGGGTCTGGCCTCCCCTCTGAAGCCAGAGGGTGCCTGGAAGGTACGAATTCGGGTCTCCTGCACATGGGCCTTATGCCTGCGAATGAGTATCTTTCCAATCATGTCCCTTACTACCTACGGTCTCCAAGCACTGTCACCTGGTCTTTCGCGTAGGGAAGTATGTGCTGTGGAGTGTCCCTACTTCTGCTCCAATGTTATAGGAAAAGATTAATGCCTAAAAATCTTCAGGAAGGAGGCACCCTGCTAAGCACTTCTACTTTTTCCTCACTGTGAGCCTGATGGGAAGTTAGTTCTGGATATGTTTTAATAGATGAAGAAACTGAAACTCAGATTCCTCTACTTCCATGGATATGGCTCACTCCCCTGCTAGAATAATTCTGTCCGTGTTTGACAAGAAAGGGGCAAATAAATTTGCAAAACTTTTACCACATGATCTCAGTTCCAAAATGGATAATTACTAATCAGAGTCCTCATTTTAAATCCTCCTCCTTTTCACTTTTATTCTGGAGTAACTACTGGCTTTGAGTTAAGTTTAAACAGAATTAATAAATCAAAACAAAACATAAATATATACATCACAAAATACAATATACAACACAGAAAGTAAGACAGCATATCAGAGGCACATTGTCTGGTGAATTTAAGGGATGAGGTGTTCATGTATGGAGTGGTAACGTCCCATAATAACAGGGCTGGAGTCCTTAGGTAGAACACATCTGCATGCCCATGTGTGTGCACACAAGTGCAGACGAATTCACATGTGTACAGGGCACCCCAACACCACACTGAGGGAAAGTACAGAGGTAAGGCACACAACTCAACCAACTCTTTATGCAGAAGAAAAACAGTGGAGAAACAGTGAAAATTAACCTCCTTCTGGAGACTGTTTTAAAGACCCAATTTCTAATGCCTAATATTTAACCAGACAATATCTCTATGAAGGAAACATGCATGGTAAAGTCATGACGCATAATAATTTTGATAAGGATCATTGAGACAAGGAAGGACCAAAAGCACAAAGAAGTAACATAGAATTGTTATTCTCAAAAGTGTGACAAAGTAAGTTAGGACGTTGGACAAATTCACCTTTCTAAAATCCACAACAAATTTATAAAGTAATTTTTTGAATGGAGTCTTTTAGGAAAGCAAACACAAGTGCTTTAGTAAAAATTAATGCATGTCTGTATTTATTAAAATTGTTAGTACCCATCCTACACTCTTCAGATAAGTAAACCTAATAAAAGAGAAACAATTACCTAAAATTAGGTAAATATATTTAAAAAGCCAGCTTCCATTTAATTTCTGCTACAAACTAATTTTAGGGGTTAGAGTGTCATAGAATATTTTATGAAAGTTGAGTACTACCAATTTAATCGTGTCTTTGCTTTTAATGTGCACATTATGAACCTGGTTTTTACTCACTATGTATTAGTTGCTTTGTTTCTCAAAGACATTTCAACACTGAATCCATCACATACATACATGGGTTAATTCTACAGCTGACCACAGTTAATACAGCCTACAGCACAGATACACATAGGCGGGGTGACTTACCTCGGGACCATTTTGAAAGTCTGTTTTTCCCAACCATTCAAATGATGAGCTGCACTTCTTGATGCTAACCTACAACATCAGTCTGAGGTTTGGCTGTCAATTATTAAAACAATGAAAATAGACAGAAAAGGTGATATGCCATTTAAAATGGAGGTAGCATCTCCAACCCATCATTCCACAACTGAATTATTCTCTCTGTCTGTGGTATATCGGGTTACAGACCCACTTCTTTGCTTTCTCCCCACATTACCATTATGGACTGTCTTAGTTGCTTTCTTGTTGTTGGGACAAGATACCCAACACCCACAATTTAAAGGAGAAGAGGTTTATTTTGGCTCAGTTTCAGGGGATTCATTCCACGGCTGGCAGGCTGGAATGGCCTGGTGGACAAGCCTGACCCCAAAGAAGGCTGCTTACTTCATAGCAGCCAGAAAGCAAGGAAGGAAGGGAGGAGTTGGGGAGGGAGCCATATCCTTCTGGGTCAAGCTCCCGGTGACCCCTCCTCTGACCAGGTCCTTACTTCTAACTCTACGCTCAGCCACAAACTCCCCCAGGACCCAATCCACTGGTGCATACAGCACCACCATGATCCAGTCACTGGCCAAGAGCCCCGCCTCTGAATACAGGGGTCTTCTGGGGATATTCCAATCAATAACACGACTCAGCACCTTTTCCAGCTGCCTCTGTAGCCCCAGCCCTCGATTAAACATTACATATATCTGCCCTGCTCCACAGATGTTCAATATGATTGTGTGACTTGTTCTTGCCAAATGAATGTGAGCAGTGGACAGTGCGCCGATTCAGAACCTAGTCCCTAAGAGGCATTGCGCGTTTTCTCGCCAGGTTCCTTGCTTCTGCCATCAGCATAAGCTGGGGAAGCTCTGGGAGCCTGGAATTAGACACACGGCAGATCCAAACACAGTCCCACAGTGTAGCCAAGCTCAGCTATAGTCACACAATATCAAGTGAACCTTAGTCAACTCTCAAGGACAGTAAAAACTACATACTTGCTGTAAGCCATGGAGATTTTGATCCTATCTTTTGAAACAGTCGCCTCATATACTCTCTCTCTCATCACCCCCTACTAGAAAAAACTTCACAGCACACCCATTTCCATGCATACTAAAATCTAGGCACAAACTATATTTCATTTAAAAATTAACCTCATTTACCAGGAATTGCCTTTAATTATCAGACACACAGACAGACAGATATCCGCTTCCAAAGACGTTTGTAAACATAGCATAAAATCAGTAGATCTGGACAAAAGTTTTTAAGCAACAAAATTACAGTGCTTTTCAGGGTTTCTCCTATAATTTTTCCTTCATGCCAAGCCCACACTTGACAGCAATGATAAAGTGCTTATGCCTCCAAAAAAAAAAGAAGAGAAAAAAAAAAAACCCTCAGCTTGGAATTCTCCTGAGCTTTAGTTCCTATGCTGTAGTTCCTGAGGCCATCCATCATACCTGATTAAAATAAATCCAAAAAGGCGAAGTTTTCTGAGCTGTGAGTATCATAACTGATATGTAAGGTAGACAGGTTGTCTTCCATTATGTTATTTAAACATGTACTTACAAGCCAGAGAGCAATCTAGGTGTGTAGCTAATGGAGAGTGACACTGTGAAGTACTTGAAGAGAGGGGTGTGCCTGTGTGCATAATTATTCTCGTGTATGTTCGGAGGTCCGGCAAAGGTGGAGTCGCATGGCTGGTTTCTGTCAATCAGAAATCATTACTTCCCAATGCCACCACCTCCATTTACCGTCCCAGAAGTGTTAAAATGACACCATGTGAGGAAACTAGCTAGGGGAGTAGAATTCTGACAAAGTATCTTATCTACCCATTCCATCCTCAGGGAAACTGGGGAGAGAAATGCTGAGCAAGGACCAAGGGGGGACGGTGCAGCTAGGGTCAAGAACGAGAAGAACTGAAGCACAGGTGAGAATGTATGAGGAAAATCACAGGCATGAAACAAGAGCAATATCGTTTGAATGTCCGGAATCACATTTAAATTCAAAGGAAACAAAACCATTTTGTTTTGGAAAGGATCCTTTATGTTTCCCCAGCCTACCTGCTCATTTTAGAGTTGAAGGAATTGAAATCCAAGAAGACTGCAATATTTCCAATATACCCAGTTAGTGCCAAAGACAGAATGGATATCCAGGCTCTAGGGGAATCTTTTATGCTATTTAGAGAAGGACATTATTGGCAATCCGCAGACAGGAATGCTGAGAGAAGTGGATGAGATGGATTAAGGCAGGGCTTTGCCAGGTGGTCACAATTGCTAGCTGTGACATTTACTAATTGTTTGACCTTGATGAAGCTGCCAGTCATCCCTGAGCCTTTATTTCCACAACAATAAAACGAAGATAATAAGAATATGCCTGATACTGAGAGGGCTCAAAGTATTTTCTTTAAGGATCCTTTTTCTGAGCTGAGAGTGAACAGATTAGACACACAGTGCAAAGGCTCTCTTTTAAATAAAGAAACATATATGCAATCAAAGCACACTAAGTGTCACACACTCCTGGTGAAGAAGTATTTTTTGTCACAGAAAGAAAATAATTAAGCTCATAATAATTCATAAAGTGCTGCAGTGCAGCAGATCCCAAATCTGTTCGGGTTCTAAATATAGAATTCTCGTCATCACACGCAACAGCTCCAAGTGGCTGATCCTCTCTAAAAGCCACAGCTCCTCGAGCTTCTCTACAGATACCTAAGACATTTCTTCCCTAAAGGTCAAACACATGAGCTTCTGGCCATGAATGAAACTATTTATAGGCAGAGCTTTAAATAAAACAGCAGCTTACAGCGGTATATAAATATATTGTTGTGACTGGTACAGTGACCTCCTCCCACGGTCTTTCCCTGTGAAGACAGATGCTAAAGGGACAAACATGAAGAAGGTCAGGACCCTCCTCTGTGGTGTTACTTACACTGAATGTTTTAACACCTGAAAAACAGGGCATGTATTTAAAGAGAGGGACACAATTGATGCCGAGAATGGACAGAAAATAGAGGTGGACACACCCACGTAACGCGGAAAAGTTCAAGGAGGATCAAGTTTCATGGAAAAATTAAGGGCTTTGTCTATTTCCAGATAATAAATGCTGTCCACGGCCATACCACCCTGAACGCGCCCGATCTCGTCAGATGACACATGCTCAGGCGCACAATGCTTAATTTCCTTGAGGGGAGCTGGCACGTGTGCGAGACTCATCCTCCTTTGTTTCGTCTCTTCCCTTCCTGTCCTCCTTCCTCCATTTCTTAACCCCTCCGCATCTGAGAACGGTGTTTCCTCCTATCGCCTATTATCCTCCTATGGCCTATTAGCTTTTATTTTGTCCTTTACTTATATTTGGGACTTCTCACATAGGACAAATCATACAATACTGAAACTTGTATCTCTGACTTATTTTACTTAACACTATAGTCTCAAGGTGCATCCATTTTCCTACCAATAATTCTAGTTTTGTTTCTTCTTTCTAGTACAGAGTAGTATAGTACTCCACTGTGTGTGAACTAATAAACAAGAACTAGTAAAAAAAAGATAACAGATGCTAAGAAAAAAGATGTGGACACTTCAAATGCCAAAGTTATCAGAAAACTTCTGTATATCTGATTATAAGGAATACATTCACTGATTTAAAAATATTACTAAAGAATACAGAAAACATGTCATGTGGCATTCATTACAAGTAAATTTGAGTAGTATGTTTCCTTTTAATGTCACATTATTTCAGTTGTTATGCAGACAAGCGTACTAGTGGGAAGCCCAACCCTTAAGGAAATATTATGTAGTTATTGGTTAAAGAGTAAAGATAAAACTTCAAAATGCCAAGCCTTTGATTATAAGACATATAATGATATTTTTAAAACTTTCCAAAATGAAATGATCTTAAGAATCACAAAATATGAATATATATGTGTGTGTATATATGTAATATATATATATATATATATATATATAACACAAGATAAACAGGAAAAAATAATACACATTTACTAACATTAATGGCAAATATGTAATAGGTGACGATGCAATATGGTTCTGAGCATCTACAGATGCTCAGATAAAGAATGAAAGCACATTCTTTTGCTTCGCTCCTGTCATTCAAGAAGAAGAGAAGTACTGGCTCTTTCAGTCTAGCAAAGGTTGTTCTGACTGGAAATTCTGAGAGAAGAGCTGTATATCTGGGTTTCTGTCTCAGCCATGGCTCTATCCCAGTGTTCTGACCAACTGTAGTCTTGTTACCAGCGTTTGAGCTCAGAAGGCTGGTCTGGCCGTCTGTCAACATTTGCTCTTCTAATAAAAAAAAGTGTGGATATTACCTGGCTTGCTTACTGACTGGGAGATAATGTGATGAGTTCTTCAGGGGAGCTGCAGGTAGAGGGCTCTGCAGAACATCCACCCTGCTGCTTCCACGAAAGTGTCTGAGGCCCCTGTGTTTTATAGCCCCTTCCTTTCACTAGGCCTTAGCGATGAGGATGCTCCCGACACTCTACCCCCAAGGTGTTACCTGAGGTCTTACACACCACTTCACCTCCTAACAAATCCATTTTTAAGGGCGAATAATGTCTGACACCTGGGACATGTACCATATATATCACAATTTATGTACATTACACATTGCTGAGAATCCTCCCCATAATTCTACTTAATAAATGATAAAGTACACTGGTTTTAAAGACGGAAAAACAAAGAAGTAGGAGGTTAACTTTGCTCAGGGTCAAAATGGAAATGGGAGAACTAAGTCGTTCCAAGCTCAGAATGAACCACTGATCAAAAACAATTAAAACTAACAAAAATGTAGGAAACAACTATATTTAGATATCCAGTAACAAATACTGCAATACTATAATCCCTGAAAAAGGAAAATTAATGAGGTGAACCACATAATTTCCTAAGCTTTCTGCAGAGAGGTGATCTCTGGATTGGATTTGTTGACAACAATAAACCCACAAATTAAAGTACTGTAACTCAATTAACCTCATACAAGATAAACACAAAAACTCATAAATATATAATTGCTGGCAACCAATGAAAAAAGGAATATTATAAAAACAGTCAGAGCCAGGCATGGTGGCACATGCCTGTAATCCCAGCACTTGAGAGGCTGAGGCAGGAGGATTGTTGGGAGTTCAAGGCCAGCCTGTGCCACAAAGTGAGCTCAACACCAGTCTAAACTGCATAGTGAGACCCTGTCTCAAAAAAACTAAGTAAATAAATAAATAAAAACAGGTGGAGAAAATAAGATTTCATGTGTAGAAAACTACTACAGAAAAGATTTATTATAAACTTCCTATCACGATCGAAAACCCAAAACACACTGACATCAAATTAGAGGGGCAAAGATGTGATAAAGAGAGAAACCCCATATTGATAAAGGAGTCAATTCAACAAAAGATAAAACAGCCCTACACACACACACAACACACACACACACACACAGATAAATTGTTTTCTTTTTCTTTTTTTTTTGAGACAGGGTCTTACTATATAGTTTAGGCTGGCCTTCAACTCACTATGTAGCCCAGGCTGGCCTCAGACTCACTGCACTCCTCCTGCCTCAGCCTCCTGAGTGCTGGGATTACAGGCATGTGCCACTATGCTCAGTCCTAACTTTGTATTATTAATAACAGTCCCTAATAACAGAATTTCAAAACACATGAAGTAAAGCTATCAAAGCTGAAGGGGAAAATACATAAATTCAAATATATATTATATTTGAAGACATGAATATTCTCTTGGTAATGAATTCAAAGATTGACAGAAAAATCATAAGGGATATAGAAAAATTAACATTAACCATTATTTTTAGCTAATTTAGTTTTATAAGGTAGTTGATTTAATAAGGCAAAATACATACTCTTTTCCAGTGCACATGGAATTTATTTCTAAATATTGGAAATGAGACCACATACCTTAAAGTACTCGCGAGTCAAAGAAGAATCACAAGGGAAACTATAAAGCACTTGGAACATAGACAATACATAACATGGGAGGGGATTAATAGCCCTGCTTAACACCAATGATTTCTCCTAGCTCAGTCTGCTTGGAAACATTCATCTTCCAGCTTAGAGGGATGTTAGGCATAGTTGATGAATGAGTAAGCCACAGAAAACTGAGCAATCAGGACTCTTAATGTGCTCCTTGAGTATTAATACTGAGTCCTTAGCTTTCTCCCTCTCCTAGGCTACCAGATCAATTTTAGTATCTAGGGTTAGGCAGGTCCTGAAACATTGTTCTGAAAGAAATATGACCAGCTCAAGAGACAAAAACCTGGAGAACATCCCAACACATTCACTGTCAAATTCTCCAAGAACTTTAGTGAAGATCTAATGTCAATACTCCTCAAACTCTTCAGTGAAATTGAAAGGGCATCAGTATTCCTAGTCATTCCTGGATGCAAGCATTACTCTGATTCCAAAACCAGAAAATGAACCAACCAAAAAGGAGATCTAGACTGTTACAATCACTGTAGAAATCAGTCTTGAGATTCCTCAAAATAACCAAGATTAGAGGTCCCATTTGACCTGGCTATTCCCCTGCTAGTCATTTTTCCAGAAGAACTGAAAACATCATACCACAGCTATACATGTATACCTATGTTTATAGCAGCACTGTCTGTCGTAGCTAAATCTTGGAAACAATCCAAATGTCCATCAACTGAGGAACAGATTTAAAAAGATGTGGTATTTTTATACAGTGGGATATTACTCAGCTGTAAAGAAAGATAAACTCGAGGCTTTTATAGGTAAATGGATGCAACTAGAGACCATACTCATAAGTGAAATAAATCAGACCCACATCTGTAAACATCACATTGTCTCCCTAGTATAGTAAGAAACTGAAAGAGTAAATAAAAACTGAAAGCCTACAATAGATATTGTGAAAGGGAAAGAAACTGCTCAAAAGGAAAGAACAACTGGGATGAGGGAAGGGAAAAAAGAAAGAAAGAAGGTAGGGAATATAGATAGATAGATAGACAGATAGATAGCTAAAATAATTGTGCTACTAATTTCTATTGGTTTACTGAAAGTTAATGCTTAATTTTTGATCAACTTTGCATGCCTATATCTTGTAATCTGAACAACTTTGAAGATAACAGTATGCAACTGAAATTTTTTTTTTTTTGGTACCAGGAATTGAACTCATGACCTCCTGCTTGCCAGCCAGATGCTGTGCCACTGAGCCAAATCCCCAGCCTAACAGTATGCAGTATGACAACCACTGTTGATTTTCTATCATCTTGTGAAATTCTGTATAAATTTTCATGCTCTTTTTTATTTTTTATTCTCTTTAAAATAAAAAAATTAAAAAATAAGATCCCCAGGCTAATCTCTTTTAATGAACACAGATGAAAAAATTCAAAACAAGATACTGGCAAACAGGATGCAGCAAATCACCCACAAGATCATACACCATGACCAAGTAGGATTCATTCCAAGGATGCAAGGTTGGTTCAACATACACCAATGAACAGATGTAATACATCACCTAAACAAAGCAAGGACAAAATCTATATAGTCATCTCAATAGATGCAGACAAAGTATTTGCCAAAACCCAACATCTATTCATGACAAAAACCCTGAAGAAAATAGGAATAGAAGGCCTTTATCAATCTGATAAAAGCTATATATGATACACCAATAGCCACTCTCATACTAAGTGGAGAGAAACTGAAAGCTTCCCTCTAAAATCAGGAAGACAAGGATGCCCACTATCACCACTCCTGTTCAATATATTTCTCAACATTGGTCAGAGCAATTAGACAAGAGAAAGAAATAAAAGGGATATGAATAGGAAAGGAAGAAGTTAAATTATCATTATTTGCTGGTGACATAACCCCCTACACAGGAGGTCCCAAAAACTTCACCAAAAAACTCCTAGAATTAATAATGAAATTCAGTAGCATAGCAAGATATAAAGTCAACTCTCAAAAATCAATAGTGTCTCTGTACGTGAATTACAATCTCACTGAGAAGGAAATTCAGTAAATATTTTTATGCTTTTATAACAGTATCAAGAAAAATGAAATACTTAGGAATTAACCTAACCAAGGAAGTGAAAGATCACTACAACAAAAACTATAGTACTTTGTAAAAGGAGAGCAAAGAGGATATCAGAAAATTGAAAGGTATTCTCTATTCCTGGCTGGGTAGAATCAGTATGGAGAAAATGGCCATATTTCTAAAACTGTTATACAGATTTACTGCAATCTCCATTGAAATACCAGTAACATTCCTCACAAAACTAGAGAAAACAATCCTAAAATTCATATGGAACCAGAAGAGACCTAGAATATCAAAAATAGTACTGGCCAATAAGGACTTCACAATCCCAGATTGAAATTATTCTACAAAGCTACTGCGATAAAAACTGCATGGCACTGGGGGAAAAAAAAACCAGACTTCTAGAACAGTGGAACCAAATGGAGGATAGAGAAACAACTCCAGACATACTCAAATACCTATCTTTGACAAATAGGCCAAATACTTTGTCTGGACGGAAAATAGCCTCTTTATCAATGATGCTGGAAAACTGGCTATCTGCAAGCCAAACACTGAAGCTAAACCCATATCTCTCATCATGCACTAAACTAAAATCAAAATGGATCAAACATCTAAATATTAAAACAGAAAATTATAATGTTTCAGAAAATAAACTAGATAAAACTTTTGAAGACATAGTTGTAGGCAAAGACTTGATTAACAAAATCCCAGTTGCACAAGAAATAACATAAAGAATCAACTAATGGGATCACTTCAAATTAAAAAGCTTCTGCAGAGCAAAGGAAACCACCAACAGAGTAAAGAGACAAACTACAGAATGTGAGAATATTTTTACCAGCTACTCCTCAGACAGAGACTAATATCTAGAATATATAAAGAGTTCAAAAATATTAGACACTCCCAAATTTAAATCCCCAATCCAAAACATGGGCATCAGAAATAGATATTTCCTTGATTAAGAAGTATAAGCACCCAGTAAATGCATGAAAAAATGTTCAACATCACTGGTGATTAGAGAAATGCACTCACATCCTGTCAGAAAGAATGGCTACCATCAAACAATCAAATACTAACAAATGCTGGTGAAGTTATGAGGAGAAAGAAATCCTTTCCATTGTGGTAAGAGTGTAAACTGGTAGAGCCGGTATGAAAATCAATATAGACAGTCCTCAAAAATCTGAAGCCAGAAATTCCATTTGACCCAGCTATTCTCCTTCTAGGATATCTTCCCCAAAAGTTAAAGTCATCATACTACAGTGCTACATGCCTACCCATGTTTATAGCAGTAGAATTTGTAATAACTAAATCTTTGCAACAGCCCATATGCCTACTGATAGATGAATGGTTAAAGAAATTGAGTTATTTACACATAATGAATTATTACTCTGCCTTAAAGAAGAGTAAACCTGAGGCATATTTAGGTAAATGGGTGCACCTTGTGATCATAATGTTAAGTGAAGTAATCAGAAACAAATTTGTGTCGCATTATTTCTCTTATATGGGAAACCCAAAGGATAAGTAAGGAGCAAAACAAAAGAAAGACATTAGGAAGTAGGGAGTTGTTCCTCAGATGGGAACGAGCACAGGAGATGGAGGGAGTGGGGAGGAAGAGAAAGGGATTTTAAACAATGAGTTGAGAAAAATGGAAATAGAGCTTTTACAAATGGGGAAGGAAAAGAAGAGTGGATGGCAGCAGGGAGGGAGGGAGGAGGAAAGGAACAAAACTGAATTCCGGTGTGATGTGCACATGTACAAACCCCTCCCGTTACACGTTATCACTATGCACTGCACAGATGTACTGCTAGAGGTAGTGAGAGAGAGAGGGAGAGAGAACCTGGAGAAATTGTTATGGGAGGTTCATCAAGACACTCATCCCAGGTCCCCTTACAGAGAAGGTCAAACCCAATATCCTTACTTGGGCATTGCAATTACCTTCATAGTCTGCAGACCCAATAATTACAAGACAGTTAACGAGAACTTCTACCGTAAAAATAAGAGCACGAAGCCTGAGAGCAAAAGGACAAAGGCATCACACCACTCTGTAACTGCCACACTAGGATTTTGGAGGTAGTTACTTCCTTCTACAGCGCAGCTCTCACTCCATGGCATCTTCCATGCTGCTAGTCCTTGTCAGGTTTCCCTGCACTCCCCTTCAGGGAAGGGCTTTCTGTGGCTGCTAGCTCGGGGGGACTTTTACGAAATTCATAAACCCTTTACTTTTCTCTTAATGCTGTCACTTGTTCTGCACCTAGTCATTTAAATTATTTTCACTTTATTTATTTATTTATTTTAGAAGGAACTTTACTGATTTAATGATTTATAGTTTTCTATACTTATAAAGGAACCTGACTTTGATGAGTAGAAATATCCAGCTGCACAGGGTGCGTCTAGGCTGAGGTAGGGGTCTGGTCAGCGAAGACTTGCAGAGTATTTCTCCTCAAAGCGGTGCCAGTGTGCTGCGGGAGGCTGAGGTACAGGCCACCTTTGACCATTGGCTTATAAGAAGAGCCTGACCAGGCCAAAAGACAAGCAAAACCTGCGGCAGGGAGAGTCTTTCAGGATTCCTTCATCTGTACCATCAGAAACGGTGCAAAGCCTTTAAATGCAGCATCTGCCACGTGAGGAAAGGCCCCTCCAGGAATGCGGACACACTTTGCGCGTTCTCCTGTGACAACTGGAGACCAGGGATCTGCCTACGGGAAGTCATCTGTGTGCTGTATCTTTATTGTGGTGCTTCCCATGTGTATGGGAGTTAGAAAAACTGGAGAATACTTTGGTGGTACCAATATGCAGCTTGGATACTTGGGTGGCATTGCTAAATCCCAGCACTGCTGTATACTTGAATGCATTTCAAGAGTGCTATGAGGACTATGCAAATCTTTAATTTCCTTGACTAAATACCTAACTCATCAGTATCAAGATCTGAGAGCAGTCCTTGAAACGAAAGAGCCATGCGTACATTACCCAGCTCTTTGTTGCTTTCTACCATGGCTTCTGGGTGAGGGTTTTTTTGTTGAGATGCAAGCTAGGTATACTGCAGTACTTAGCCAGTGCCATGACTGCTTTAATATGTTAGCTACATGGGATACATCAGGAAGATTTTGGTTTCAAAATGTTTGGGTTTATAGTTGTAACAAATCCTATATCACAGCTATACTTCAGGAAGAACTGAAGCCAGTTTCCATAATTGGAAAATTTTTTGTTTGACTCCAATTGTTCTGGTCACCTACTGGCAAGAAATCATCCTTGCCGGGTTGGTAAAACTTGGCAATTTAAAGTCACCTGTATAGGAATGCCATTCTCCAGAAGAGGGTGTCCTGTAGGACTGCAGGATTTCCTCCTCTCTTTGGAGTGCAGAGTACAGAGTCAGTCTCCATTACTCTGTCCCTGACTGGGCGGCGACAACACCCAGGACAGCCTGACGCTCTGCATCCCAGAGGGACCGGGCAGCTTCAGTGCCAAGGCCAGCGTAGTCATCCCTCCAGGGACCCAGCAGCGACAGCGACAGCGAGGACTGAGGATGCAGCAAGGACGCGGCAACCGCAGAGGACCCAGGGAGATGGCCTGGGGCTTGGTTTGCAACGGGGGCTTGGCTGGGCCCGCTTCCCTGCAGGGGCTCGTCCCCCTGGCTTGGGTTTCGGTTAATTGGTTTATCAGGACCGTTTCTGAGCCGAGAGTTTGTGGCGGTTCTGGTGGTTACGCGGACCCTTCCTCCGTGCGTGGAAAGCAGTGTCTTCCCACCTCCCCCGCGTGGCCTGCTGAAGAGGTCGTGTGCTTTTGTCTGCGCTCACAGCTGGGGCTGGGTGACAGATGACTTGGTGAGCGCCCACCCGCCTCTGGGCTGCAGGGCCACCTTCACAAGCCCAACCAGGGAGGCCCTGCTGCTGGGCAAAGATGGCATTGATGACTCCCGCACCGCCCAGTATCCTGATCCCAAGGTGTGAGCTCCATACTTTGTGCCGCATCTACTTTTATTTAATTCAGGTTTTATGGACTTCAGTCTAGACTGTCAGCCAAATCATTTCCCCTCTAACTGGTGGAAGCCGATTGCTTTAGTAGCAGAAAGGAACTCATACCTTGTCTTGAGGAATTATCATTATAAGTTTTACAATAATGCCTTTTGGGAAACTTTGATAGTTCTGTAGCTGGAGCATTCTCCTTAAGTGAGATCAGTTAATGGGTTTTTTTTTTTTTTTTTGGTCATTTTGAGACAAGGTCTCACTATGCAGTTCAGGCTGCTCTTGAACTCACTTTGTAGCCCAGGCTGGTCTTGAACTCACAACGATCCTCCTGCCTCAACCTCCTGAATGCTGGGATTACAGGCATGCGCCACCACATGAGATCAGTTAATGTTGATCACCCATCAGGATTCCTATTTCCCAGGGTGGCAGCTTAGATCTGTTTCATACTTACTAGTTGTGGAATGAAGATTTTTTTAAAAGCTTCCTTATCACTGTGGAGCTAAAACATTCAACTGATAGGACAAAGTATGGAGTCGAAAGAAATGTTTCCATTGTAGCTGTGCTGGGTAACCTTGGGAAGAACATACTAACTGGGTCTTACAGGGTGGTAACAATATAAGTACTACCTCCCTCACAGACTTGTGAAGATTATGTGACAGGATGTTTCTCAGCCTTTGTACATATTGAGTTCTTGTGGCACATAGCGATGATGAACACGTAACATTTCTTTTCAACTTTCCTATGTCTGTTGGGAGGTCTAAAAGTGGCACCCAGTTTTTGTTTTTCATTGCCTTATGGCTGGTTTGAACTCTTTTAGGACCTGGGAGAGACTTCAGATTTGGCCCTCCTGCACGTTGGTTCCTAAGTCTACATTTCACACGGGTGGAAGCGAGAAGCCAAGAGATGGGTGAGCACTATGTGGTGCTTGTTTAGAAGGAGAGGAGCAAAGAGCTATGCCTGTAGTGTTTCATCAAATGTCCACATTAAAGGAGTTTGAATTCAGGCTCCACTTGCAGCTAGCTCGAAGAGGAAGAAAAGGGAAAATGTCTTCCAAACACCAGTCAATTGCAAATGTGATACTGGCTTGATGGTTAAGAGTCTTCCTGAGGAGGCGACTTTAGAGACTAAAGAAAGTTGGAAGAACTGTGTCTCCCTTTGCTTGTATAAATTGCAAGCTACATCCTCTTATAAACTATTATTTTGTTCTAAAAGATGTTTTGTATGTTCAGTAAGAGAAGCTGTCTAACTGGTATATAACAGTCCAAGTTTAAATAAAAATGGTATTAAAGAAAAGAAATATCCATATTCCTGCTTGCAGGAAGAAGCATTTTCTACCAGCCTTCTCTGAGTATTTACACATGCACAAACTACACACGCAGATTCGGTAAGAGCTCTAGTAAGACAAACTTTGATGTTATTCTGCATACGGTAAATGTTATGTGCAGGGTTAGCAAACACGGGCACTCCAAGCCAGCTCTCTATTTTCACTTTAAAGCCTTGAACATACCATTTATTTGCTGTCAAGACTCTGATAAAAACAATTAATTGGCCTCAGGGATGGTGTTTCTCTCCTGCTTCTAGCATACCTGTATCTACTAAAGCACCTAGGAAGTTGCTACTTGATGCTTGCCTACCATGCTCAATGAGACGAACACCAGCAATGTCATGCATCCGTGCTGAGCTACCAAAATGATCAAACTCTTCAACTACGTCATTGACAGAGAACAGGACATTTGTCAGAAGCCAAAGCAAGGCAGTTGTGGTACACTGCTGCTCCTTCTATATGAAGATGAATTCACTGGTGTAGAAATGAAGCACTTTCAAATCCATAAAGGTCCACAAGGTCCAAGGAGGTGTGCTGGTACATGTGTTAGGTATCACATTCGACATGGCGCCCGCCACTGGCGTGTGCATGTAATTTAGGTGACAATTATCCAGTCATTCTCTAAAATGGTTTTCTCACTTCACCTGGTCTTCTAATTACAAAGGAATTTAGTGTGAATATGATATGAACCACCTTCTTTGCAGCTTTCTAATCCCTGATGTTGGCACAAATCTGTGCTACTTCCCCAAGGATTAGTATATGTCTTCAAGGAGCAAGAAAAATATAGGGTCATTTTTCCCAGAATACATAGATCTTAGAACCAAACAATAGAAGTGAGAGTGGCCCTTCTCACTCCAAACTTAATAAGTCACTTGCAGAAATGTTGCTTCCTATCCTTACAAACTTGGGCTTGGTGGGTTTGAAAGTCTTCCTGCCAAGAGAAAGAATGCTTTCAGGAAGGTGCACATCCATTGTTTTGCTGAACACACTACCTAGTCACTGTAAGCTCTTACATGTTAAGAGTGTACCAGGGGTTTTAGTATCTAAAAGTAGAATATTTAGTAAAATATTTTTAATTCAACCTAGAGTATTAAACTTTCAGGGCAAAAAGAAAAGGAAAAAAAAGCAGTAGAAAATGTAAAACACATTTTGAGTAATGGTAGACTTTGCAAGTGAATGAATACCCTCATGTTAATAAGATAATACAGGGAAGTATTGTGAATTCATTTGTCTCAAAAATTCCTGGTAAAAGTAAAAAAAGCACACAAAGCTGGAAAGCCACTTGTATTTAAAACAGGCTGAGAACTAGTGTGATGGCCACGTACAGCCACACTCCTCTGTTTACATTTTTAAATGAGGGAAAAGTAGAAAGAAAAGCAGTGACAGAGAGACACTTCATGGGCCACATTGTCAAAAACACTACTTGTCTCTACAGAGAAAGTTTTTCAACCCCATCCTGAAATATTTACACCCTGTTCTTATGCTTTAACCCATAAATATCCATTTCTGTGACTCAGTGCCAGAAGAACCATCATCTTTGTCAAGATCTATTACAAAGATACAGGATGTCCATCAAAGGCCGATTCATGAGAGAAAACAATGGAAGCTAAATGTCACCAATTATGATAGCCAAATTTACACGCTATTATAAACCAACTGGAATCATGTTTTCAAAGAACATTTAACACATAGAAAAATATCCACAATATGACACAAAGTACAATTTTTACTTTCATTTTAACATATGAAAAATATCAAATGTTAACAAGGTTCACTTCCTTTACATTTTTCTGTTCTTTCTATAGTTTTTCAATGGACTTTCTAAATTTTATCCAGAAGTACTTTTGTAATCAGTAAAAATTAAATAAAAAATCTAAGAAATTGATCTGAATAAGCCTGTATCATCAAATGATAACAGCTCATCAAAAATTGCTTAGTAAATGAAAGCTCTATCATAAGCCGAGTCTGGCAGGTCAGTCCAAACCACTGACTATCCATTGGTGATGTATTCTTTCAAGATCTTCAAATTAAGTGTAATGTTGAAGATTGCCAATTTGTTAGCAAGTATATCCTAAATCTCTAAGTATACTTATCTACATAATCGTGTAATACTTCATAGCAGCTTCTGCCCTGTACTTCATATCCACCTCTAAAGCACAAAATAAATTCTATTTTAAACAAAACTATCTTTATCTGACATTCTTTGGGGGCAGGAGACCAATCAAGAGACTCTTTGCTGTTATTTTTTAAGTGCTATCCTCTGGGTCCTATGATTATAACATTTCCTTCTATTTTTTTTTTTTTTTTTTTGTGGTACTGGGGATCAACTCAGGACCCTGCGCTTGCTAGGCAAGTGCTTATTCCACTGAGCTATATCCCCAGCCCCCTATAACATTTCCTTCTAAACCTGCAGTGACTTCTATGGCATGTAGAATAGAATTTAAATTCCTGGAGTGGATAGAGATACTTTCTGCTTGGTCTTAACATACTTTAAAAATTCTCCTGTACCATATTCACACTAAATTCCTTTGTAATTAGAAGATCATGTGAAGTGAGAAAAGTATCCCAGGTTCCAGCTGCACAGAGCTGCTTTATAGTCTCCGTATAATAATTTCTTCCCTTTTTTTACATTTCAATTTTATTTTATAAGTTTATTAGTACCATGTAGATATACATAATGATCACACTCATCATAGGGAATTTGCACCAGTACATCATGTATCTTGATTCCTGTTTTTTCCCATCCTCCCCATTTCAACTCCTCTTCCCCTTGTTATTTACAAACCTTTATTGCCTTGTCTCTCTGGTGTGAGAAACTGAAAGTGTAAATAAGAAACAGAATGTATAATAGATATTGTGAAATATGAAGAAATTGTTCAAAAGGAAAGGGGAAGGAGGAAGGGGGAGGGGTAAAGGAAGGAAGCAAACAGAAAAACAAACTGAGAAACGATGTATCAGTTTCTTGTCCGTCTACAAAAGAGACCAACCATCTACCTGTATGTGAGGGACGAAGTTCTGTCTGTGCATCAGGGTTCTCCTTCACCTCAACTCCTCTACCAAGTTCGCTTGTCTTTCCAGACTATAAACTAATCTCCACTCTGCTATTATTTTGGGGCACTCTGTACATAAATGACAGCTCTATCGTATGGCACTGTCCTGTGTTCATTTATTTCATGTGTAACCCTTTCCCAAAGGCTGCGAGACATTAGAGGCTTTTCCCACTGCATCTCTGCACCAGGTCATGTGTCTTCATAAACTACACAGAGCAAGTTTTAGAAGCATTTATACACACAATCAGAGATGTAATTTCCTCGTTAGTTTCCAGTAAAGGCTACTATAGAAATAGGTATGTGCTGAAGTAGGTTGTGTAACTAAAGGAAAAAAAATTTAAAAGTCAGAAAGGAATTCTCCTTCAAACTCCACAGCTGAATTATTGTCATAAAACTACCATATAAGTGAACCTAGTACCATCAAAAAATAAGGTCAGTTCTACATTACGGAACTCTTTCTTTTCTTCCCCTCCTTCTTTGACCCTCCCCTCTTTCCTTTCTTCATCCTTTTCCTTTTTTCTTTCTCTGTCTTCCCTCTCTTTTCAACAAAGGAAAGATTCTGGAATGAAATGTATACGCCAGTGGTATTACTGAGACCATGCCGGTAGGACAAGCCCAGGAAGTCGGCCTTGGGAGGTGTGTCCCAGGAGCACAACCGAAGGAAATGAAGGTCTGCTTTTCACCCCTTGATAGCCTCCGAGAGTTGGAGCCAGAGAATGGAAACATTGTCTAACTTTAGTTTTATTTCATTTCAAGTAGATTAAATTTACAATAAACCTTCCTCACATGGATATTCACTACTAAGAAGAAATTCATTTGTACTCAATTTTTAAACCAAGAACTTGTTTAGGTCTTTTCTGATCTCCTTGTTGAAAGCAGATGGTTCCAGTTTTTACTTTCACAGTCATCTAGATTTTCCTCCTCAGAATGTGTTTTTTTACTTGTGATTTGTCTCTGAGGTCCTAAGACAGGTTTTATGGAAAGGCAGAACCTTATTTGTCTTCCTCTCCAGGATCTAACATAGTGACTGCTTTTAGGTATATAAGGCTACTTGCTGAATGAATTCTCTGCACATTCCACAAACAGTGTATGTGCAGAGCAAAAGCTCTACTC
Organism: Dinomys branickii; assembly: GCA_004027595.1. Classification (NCBI taxonomy): domain Eukaryota; kingdom Metazoa; phylum Chordata; class Mammalia; order Rodentia; family Dinomyidae; genus Dinomys; species Dinomys branickii. Next base: position 4,304 of record PVLD010023668.1, on the reverse strand, counting down.
TTTTCCCCAGGCCTCATTATCACCTACTTTTTAACTTAGTGTTGACCTTAAAGTACAACAGTATAAGTTTACATCTCAGCTCCAAACTCCTACCAGCTAAGGGACTCTGGGCAATTTACTTAACCTCTGTATACCCGCTTCCTACGTAAAAAAGGGAAATAATGCTTCCTAGCTTCTACAGTTACTAGCAAAGATAAAAGAGTTACTCTATACGATGTGCTTAGAGTACATGACATAAATTCTTCCCTTTGGAATCATCACCTATGGCTCAGTGCTGAAGAATTAAGGCACTTGGAAGCTGACAGGTAGAATGGGATAGAACCACATTTCTCCAAAAAGTTCATAAACAAGTTCAAATACATGGTTCAACAAATATTCTCAAACTTTATTTTACCCACTTTGAAATATTTTGTTGTTTCTTACCCAGGTATCAAACTACAGTATTCCCAAGGAAGAAAATATCCTACTACAGCAGAAAATGAGTGTCATGCTTTCATAGAAAATAATATCAGAGCAATCAGAGTCTTTTCAGAACATCTTATTGAGATGAGTTATCATGGTTTTGTTTCCCCTTATGCCTTGAATCCATCTGTTCAAACAGAAAATAAACCCTAATCATCTTCAACTTAATAATTTTTAAAGCATTATATCGCTATCTTAAAATTTCTGCCCTCAGGGGATTGATATAAGTACCAGTGATTTTTCTACATCTTAGGGCTATTATCCTCCACAGCTCCAATTTTAAAATACATGTGAGTAGAAAAATCAATTTAATAAGAGAAAATTAACTTCATAAGCAGATTTTTCAGGGAAGCAACTAAGCCATAAGGTGAGCTAAATCTATATTAAGGGTAGAATTGAATTCACTGGATATTTTTCAGCGAAGAAGGACTTATGAATATCCTGTACTCAGTTCACGGTAAGCTGGAATAATTCAACCAAATAACAGACTAAGAACCTTTCAGCCTAGTGGTGCTGATAAATTATAAGTGAGCATAAAATTGTCAATAATGACTTCAAGACAGCAAAGAGGATTAGACTGAATTATACTGTGCCAATGAGTATTTCAGAAGTCAGGTTTTTACTGTGGGTTTAAATTTTATTTGTATACATAAAAGTGGATTTCCTTGTCATTTTATGATTTAAAATAAGAGTACAGGTCACACTACTGACTTGTTGCTAATGGATGGAGGCACCAAATACTTTATTTTTTTTCTTTTCCTTGAAATGACAATCATATATATTAATGATAGAAGTACAGAAAATTTCCTGGAAAGCCACAGCCACCCTCATATCAAGTTAGGGGGAAGGATACATCAGAGGACTCGGCGCACCCAGGATGGCTTCAGCCCCTGAAAAGTAAATTGGCTAAAGGAAACGAAACCACCCTTATTAGGGAAACTGTATTCCTGCAGCAGTATCTTGCAGGTAATTTAGTGCTAAAACCATTATTTAATTTGTCTCAGAATCGAGGACAATGTCAATTAACTGAAAGAAAAAAATAGTAAGGAAAAATTGAATAATGGATGAAAATTAGTCAAGACGTTACTCTGATAAAGGGACCTGACGGTTTTCATCGCAGAAAAACTTTTTAAATTATCTCTATTTTTAAAACAATAATAATTGAATCTTAATATTTGTACCACCAGATGAAAATGTTGAGATCTCTTATGTAGTTTCTGTGGTAAGCAGAAAACAGAATAACCCTCTTCAAAGGCTTTCAGGGAAGACAGAGAAGCCCTGGGCTGCAGTACTTTTGGGGCTGCAAAGTGTCTCCTAACAAAGTATATGCTCTAACAGGGTGACTAACAAATTGTGCTCTCTCTCTTGCCTGGATATAGAGGAGCAGAATCAGATGGGTTGATTATAAACATTTTTATTCTGACCCCTGCCCCATGGTATTCTCCACCAAACACACAAAGGATCTGTTAAAAATGTTTTACCATTCATCACTTCAAATCCTCCAATACCTTCTCATCAAAGTTACTTTGATCCAAATCTCCAGCCTTGAGGAACTTCCAGATATGACTCCTGCCTCCTCCTCCCCTTTTCTGACCCACTCTCTTACCCGCTTCATTCCGCCTTCATATTCTGTGAGTACACCAGCCTCTCTCTCATCTGTAGCATTTACACTTAGTGGCTCCTCTGCTGGAATTCCGTTTCCCACATGACCACACAGCTGACTTCATTGTTGAAACATCCTTCCAGCAGAATGTTCTTATCAGTGTCTGTCTGCCAAGACTGTTTCTCTCAAGTATTTGACTCATACTATTGATTACATCAAACTTTATCACGAACGAGTCTCGAAGTTAGCTGTGGCGATACATGGTACCAGATCCATTTCCTTCTGTTACACATGGCCTTACAGCAGCCCTTCTTTTAAGAGAAACCAAAGGGAAATGCTAGCAGATTTCAGATATTCCATGTAGGCCTCTCATCAATTACAATTCACTATTAAGTCCCCAGAGATGTGTTATAGATCTATCAAGAAAAGCATATAGGTTTCAAGTTAGATGCCATGTAACTGGGAGCAAGAGGTTAGAACACAATGTTGGCAAGAATTCTGAGGCCGTATTCAGGTGCAGTGAAGAGTTCTGAAATGCCTTGCCCCGCACAGGAGGGAAGAATGTGGCCATATTTTGGCCATCCTTTGACTAAGCCCTATGTCTCCTTTTTGTCCGCTTAACTTTTGGCAGGTCTTTCTCATAGATATCCTCGTCAGTTTAACAGGGAGTCAGAGGAGTTAGGAAAATCAAGAACAACTGTAGCTACTTTGGTAAAAGTCTTTTGGGGGGTGCACATAAAGGTAAAGCACACACTGAAATATTGATGGGTGTGTGAATCTTCTACATGTTTCTCACTTCCAGGGGTATAGAAAGAAGATAACGGCATATAAGAAAATGACACAAATTTCAAATGGGATTATTTTGCTTTCTGTACACTCAAGATTAGATCATAAAATGCTGACAGTATTAAGTGGAGGCCAACAGTCGAAAAATTTTAGCCATTAATGACATTACTTTCAATTTTTAATTCTCTAACACTGCTAGGGAATAATTAAGTGAAGATGGCTCTAGGGAAATTAAAGATAGGGAGAAAAAATTAAGAAGTGAAAGGATTACGAAAGAAGGTCATTATCTAATAAAACCTCCTCAATCATCCAAATTCTTCTCCCCACCCTCACGAAGGGTCAACTGATAGCCTTTGGCTGCTGATGTGTAACTGTATCCTACTCCTCTTTTGATGTTCTCACCAAGAGGGTTAAAATGCCTTTTCCTTGATTCATTAGATGGCCACTTCAAAGAGACTCTAAAAAGGCAGTATTTGCCCAAACAACTCCCCTGTCTCAGTAAATCCCGAGGAAATCTAAAAAGCAATTCATCCTAAATTTCACACGTTATTGCCTTTGGCCCCTGTCAATGACCTCAGCCTACAATATTGATTACTCTTTGGCCTCCCTATGTGATTCCTTCAGATGATTAATCAGTTTTCAGACCAGGGAGTTTTCTAATACTGGAAATAGCTCAGTGTCCACAATTAGCCCAAGGAGAATAAAGTTGCCATAACTTTAGCATTTACATTCCATTCCTTCCTCCCCAAAGTCAGGAAGAACAACTCTCAGTATTTGGTCTAGAGCACGCAACAAGACTAACCAAGATGAAGATAGGTACTTTGTTTAGTAACAAATGAAAACGTTTTATTAAGTCAACAAATGTCTCACTTCTAACATGCAAATAAATTTTGTGAGGCTCCTGGCAAGGACAACAAACAAATTCAGAGTTTCCATATTTTCGTTAACATGTAAAAGATAAATGGGTGAAGGACCAACAAGGATAAACGGTCTGTGTGGGGGGGAAATGCTCGGTATCACATGTAATGAAAGGAATGGTAAAAGGACAATAAAAATGCAATGTTTTCCAATCAAATCAGAAAGGTTGAAATGCGGAAGGCGTGTGGTACTGGTCACAGAGCACTAGCTCGGCACGCCCTGCACGCAGTACTGGTCACAGAGCACTAGCTCGGCATGCCCTGCACGCAGCACTGGTCACAGAGCACTAGCTCGGCAAGCCCTGCACACAGTACTGGTCACAGAGCACTAGCTCAGCATGCCCTGCACGCAGCACTGGTCACTGGTCACAGAGCACTAGCTCGCCATGCCCTGCACGCAGCACTGGTCACTGGTCACAGAGCACTAGCTCGCCATGCCCTGCACGCAGCACTGGTCACTGGTCACAGAGCACTAGCTCGCCATGCCCTGCACGCAGCACTGGTCACTGGTCACAGAGCACTAGCTCGCCATGCCC
>PVLD010023667.1:0-26968 GCA_004027595.1 Dinomys branickii | reverse complement strand
GGAGGGGAGGAAAAGGGAGGGAAGGGTATGGGTTGGGAGGGGAGAGGAAGGGGAGAAGAGGGAAGGGAAGGGCTTCTTACCTAGTTTATAAATGCTTGATTTTATTGTAGAGAGATTTAACCAGGATAGTAATAATATTTTAAGAAAACTGCAAATATTTTTGAGGATTGTTAAATTGAAATTCTAAATGTAAGACAAATAATACACAGAAGTTGCTTATGATTGATTTTTTTAAGTCATTTGGAATAAAAGACAAATAGGTAATTAATTTGAGAACATGTAACTTAGGAGTTATTTTGTAAGGTCTAACTCATTTAATTTTCACAACATAAAAACAAAATACCACTAACTTAGAATTTCAGCAATGAAATATGTTACTGTTGTTTGTATGAAGGTTCTGAGGCATTTTAATGGACGCCCTAAGAACATAAAGCAAAGTATTCATGCCTTTCATTAATTCAGTTGAAAAATAGTTAATATATTTTAATGTTTTTGTGAAATATATGAACCTATACACTGCAAAAATAAGTGAAAGAAATGAAGATTTCTGTCATTACAAAGCTCACCAACTAGCAGCAGAAGAAAGGCATAGACCTGAGTGTCTCTCTCCCATACTTGGCATGCAAATTGTGTGTTCCAGTTGTCAAGTCTGGAATTTGATTTCATCCTACTTAAAACTAATAAGTTAGCCTGCTTCTGCTTTGTAAATGCTGACAGAAGACAGGAAACTCCTGGTTTAGAGACAAAGGACTTCATTAATCATGCATCACACAGAAAGCAGCATGAGCATCAATAAAAATTTCTCCTATTGACCCCTCCTCGGTCCATGGGGGTGACCTAGAGAGCTGAAGCCTCAGTAGGCTGTGTTGCAGGGGAGAAATCCTGAGCTTAAGGAATCTACCACGCCCACATTTGCGGTAGGCAGTAAGCTAGCCCGCTACTTGTCACAGAGGAAGACATTGCCCAAGCCCCCGGGGCTGTAAGCCTAACAGGAAATAACTCCCTTAAAGAGCAATCAGTGTCTTGCATTCTTGGCATGTTGGCTGGGTCCACAGGACAGCAAGGGATCCGTGAAGGACATTGTCAAAACACCAGGCAGGATCCAGAGAACAGGGTTGGAAATGTCATGTGTTGGCTGCAGCAGCAAGTCCATCCGATCTCTCTTCAATGTCCAAACCATCTCCTTATCATGTGTCTAAGGATTTGCATGCTCTGACATGAGGATGCCCTTCTAGGTTAAGGGAAGAGCCAAAGTTGCTACTAGCACATCTCAGGGTGCTTATTAAGTGAGTGCTATAGGTAGAACACATGGAACTCTCAGTGTACCCGTAGCACAAGTCCTATAGCTGACTCATTTCTGGGTTCTCAGAGTTAAACACACTAACCGCGATTCAAAGAAACCACAGCCAAATTGTCAAAACAGCTCCCAGGGTCAAGCTTACTTCCAGTGCCTTATGCACAGTAAAGATCTGCTTAGTCAGGGAGAGGTGGTATAAACTGAGTTTGGCTGGAGGACAGGAACAAGGTCTAGAGTCCACAGAACCAGTTACTCCAATAGAGCCCATTCATTCTAAGTTATTAAAGCTTGGTGTCTCCATGGGAGTAAATCAAGAAAACTAAGATGACTCTATACATTCTAAATTTGGGGTTTTGATACAGGAACTTAGAGATTTATAATATCATTGGGAGGACTAAACAAAATCAGGAAAACTGCTACTTTTAATCCCAACTTCAGTCAGCGAAGAGATTCTTCTCAAAAACTCTCCACTATGATAATCCAATTGTCAAGAATCTCTGGAAAGCTCCCATCATATATCTCAACTGCTATGGACCCATTTTGTATTCTCAAAATTCAGATGTTGAACATTTCATTCCCATTGCGATGATACTTCCAGTTTGGAGGCTTTGGTAGATAATTAGATGAGGTCAGAGCATGCATCACAGGAAGGATTAGCACCTTTATGAAATCCTGAAACTCCATCTCCTGCCACTTGCAGATACAGAACAGAGGCTGCTGTCTAGGACACACTCACCAGAATCTGCCAGCACTTTGCCACTGAGCTATCCAGCTTCCACTGCTGTGAAAATGAAATGTGCATTGTGTGAGCCAAGCAGGTCATGGTGTTCTGTTTTGGGAAGTCTGAGCAAACAAACAATCAATGTAGAGCGGTGTGGTGATTCACTTCTATCGATACATCTGGCTTCCTCTCCCTGAGAAAAGTAGCAGCCACTCCTGTTCACATTCCAAATCTCACGCACATGCTTCATGTTGACAATTCTGACTCAGATAAGACAATTCCAAGAAACGTAGTTTAAACATTGTCTCTGTGATCATGAGAGCAATGATGGTGTTGTACTGAAAATAGGTAATTATTAAACTGACAAGATTGTAAGTGGCCCATGAATGTTATGGAATAAGTGATGTGAGACTGATAGTAACCATAAAGAAACGTAGTTCTATTCCACCCAAGGGTTAGGCTAAGTTGTTATGTCCTGGAGCAGCTCACAGAGCTCACATTTTGGTTGGTAGGACTCTCCAGGCTGTGCCTACGGGGGAGCTCATTGACAAAACTAATGACTTTGATGAAACCACAGAGATGGGAGAATCAGTGAGGTGATCCCAGAGACATTAAAGAGACAGGAAGGAAAATAGAAATTGCAGGAAGATGATAAAGGATGGGTAGAAAGGGACAAAAGGACAAATCTTTTGCAATACGGAAGTGGTCCAAGGGGAAAAGGGCATGAGGTGAGGAGGTAAGAAAATGAGAAGAATAAAGATATGCTATACACAAGAACCTAACAGCCCCAACTAATATAAAAACTATTGCCACAACATAAGCTAAGACAAATAACCTCACCAGGTATGAATAAAGAGAAAGGGCAAGTGGAGGTGGGGGAAGAAGGGGGAAGGGAATTAAACAAAAAAGCCACACTACGTACATGTAACCACTACCCAAGATGATTGAGAACTACATGAATTACAAACATGTACTGTTAAAAACAAGTCTGAAAGAATTTTAAAAGAAGAAATTTGTGGGAGACTGGGTATAGCAATCAATGTCCAAACAATTATTAAAAATAAAACTAGATTGAATGATACATTTAATGAATTGCATTTATTCAGAAGAATAAAATGAAATGAAGGACAGTCTTTTCTGGGAAAGATGCAAAATGACGCGGGAAACATGGTTTGGGCGATGAATGTTCGGACGAGCCACAAAGAACCTAGGTTGAGGAAAATCCACTTTGTGGGCAAGTGGAGAGTAACTTATGATTTCTATACAAAAGCATGGTACAAATGAGTGAGTAAAATGAATTGAGAAAAGAATATGTTTGGAGCAGAAAAATACAACAAAAGACAGGCCACTGTATTATTTAAAGTGCATGATGGGGCTGGCGATATAGCACAGTGGAATAAGCACCTGCCTGGCAAAGCACAAGGTCCTAAGTTTGATCCCTAGTACTGCAAAGAAAAAATACATGAGGATCAATTTATTTTTTAGGTATAGGACATTTGCATGCTTGATACATCATACACTTCTAACAGGCACAGCTGAGATCTTTTGTAAGTAGATTGACCATTTTCACATAGAGTAAGATAAAAAATCCTGATAACATGCCTTTACTTAGGCATTTCCATGAATCTTAAATGCATCTACATTTTACAATGTGTTTGTTATTAAGAATCACATGGATGCTAACAGTAACTGGTTGAAGCCTTCTGTAGAGTGAAGACAGCGAAACACATCATTCAGATATTGAAAAATACCAAGATGTGCTAAGTAGCAATCATGTTATTTCAATGAGAACAATTTCAGCTGTTCTCCATTGGACAGTTTATGGTTGTAGATCTAAACTATTGCTCTAGCTTTATTTCCATTATTTGGAAACCATTTCTATAATGCCTCATGGAGATGTCCTTTTAACACTGGGAAATTTATATAATGTACAATTGATATTTATAGTTTGTTTTGGTCTTTAGTTATCTGTAACTCCTTGCTACCAGGTCATCAACTCCCCAGATATTAGCCTTATTAACAATGAATTATATGTATATATTTACCTTAGGTTTTCATCCAAACTTCCCTTCATCATGAATCAGATATCACCAGATATTCAGCAACCTCATTTTATAAGCATGATACTTTCATGATTTTTTTTCTTTTCATTCTTCCTTTTCATCTTTTTCTTTTGTGTCTTTTTCTCTTTAAAAACATGGCCTTGTCATATTGCTAATCTTGAACTGCTGGTCTCACACATTCCTCCTGCCTCAGCCTCCCAAGTAACTACATGTGTCCACCACCACATTTAGCCTAGAAAGTTTTTAAGTTTGGGGTCTCTTGTTCCTCTTAAACTATATTACATTTTTAAATTTTCTCCTTCAGGAGTGGAACCTGATACCATAACGTTAAGTGAAATAAATCAGGCACACAAGTTTAAATATTGCATGATTTCTCTTACACAGAAAAACTAAACTATAAATAAAGAGCAAAATAAAGAAAAATAATAGAAAATGTGGAGACAGATCTTTCACAAAGGAGGAGAGAAACCAAGAGATGCAAGGAGGAGAAAGGGACGGAGGACAAAAGAATGAAAAAAATTAATGTGTTCTGTGCATTCCTCACAAAGAATACAGTTGTTATGAACTGCAACTATTTACCAAAAAAATTAAAATCAAATAAAAATAAAAATAAACACATTTTATATTCATGGCTTCATGTCTTTTTCTTTAGTTTCTTCCTCTACGGACAGTGCCAGTTTCCTAGTAATGAGCACCACAAACAAGGCAACTTAAAACAACAGAGGTTCATGCCTCACACTTCTGGAGATTAGAAGTCTAGGAAGGGAGAAGGAGAAAAAGAGAATAGAAAGAAAAGATGGAAACAAGCCTTTTGTTAATAAGGAGGAGAAGAAGGGTTAAGGAGGAGGAGAGCAATGGGAGAAAAAGACCTAGAACATATCACACGCAGGTGTGAATACCCTCTGATGAACGTGATTATCATGCATATCAAAAGCGTTCCGGTGAAATTAACTTTTAAAAATTCAAAATGTTGGCCAGCTACAGGGCATCTTTGTCTGCCTCTGTCTGCCTGATGATGGCAGTTTGCTAGCAGCCTTTGTGTTCCCCATCTCTGCCTCTCTTTCAGCAGATAGCTTCCCCATGCATCTGTCTCGTGAGGACAGCAGTCGTACAGGATTGTACATGGCCTCAGCTAATTTCATTGGCCATGACTCTCCTTCCAAATAGAGTCAGATTCAATTTATTTAGAGGGTGAATAACTCAACGCATAGCACTGACTGATACTGAGGAATAATGAATTGATACTGAGCAAAAACTCAGGATGAGGGCCAAGACCATGGGCACTGGAATCAAAAAGCCCTCCTGGTTCAAGAACTTTTCCCATCATTAGCCATAACTGGTCAGTTTACTTAGTTTTTCAATAATATTTATTTTTTATTAAAGGATAGGAGAATTGATAATACCTGAGAATTTTTTCAATTTTAGACAAAAATGATATCAGAAATGATTAGCTCAATTTCTGGCATATGAAAATGTCCAGGAATTATTAGCCATGAATCTTATATTAACTGTATAAACTCTTTCTAAATGTATATAGGAATCCCTCCTTTGTCTACTACAAATTTTAAAATAGTTCAAGAGACAAAGGATTTAGTAGCTTCAGTCTAAACTGTCATTTGTCAGGGTGCTGATGTTTCTGGTAATATCTGCAAAATAGTGGAAAGAAACTAGCAAGCCTCCTTGCATGAAGCACTGGGGAGCCTCAGAGTTGAATCTCAGAGGACAGAGAAAACTATCAGTGCCCGACTTGATCCCATATTACATTCTGTATTCTGAAGGGAAAAGTGCAAGTACAGTTTCACGTCACAACACCGCTTTCCATCTTTCTATCTAGGTTTGGTGCAGGGAAAGAACTTGGAGTTAGACAAAAAATGTTATTAGCCAAGAGGAAGCAACTGAGGTGGGATGTAGGAGTTGGTAGATCACAAGGCCAGTATGAGAACAATACACACATTAGACCCCCTAGGAAGGAAGGAAGAGCACAAGTTATAAGGAAGCGTGAAAAAGATCAAAGTATCTTCTACGCAGGTGCGAATCGGCCAAAATGAAACCTATTCATTAAAACAGAGAACCACGTTTTTGAAACCCAAAGTGCTACAGCATAACTTGCATTACTTTGATAAGCCTCAAATAAATTTTAAAACATACGATACATGTGATTCCATTCTAAATTGTTGCAGATATCTGTGAAATTTTGCCCTTAGAAGACTCTGATGATGACTGGTGGTCACAAAAGCCCTGCAAGTGTGAAACTCAGGGGCAGAAGCTGCAGCGGCCCCGGCTGCCTGTCTAAGGGAGCAGAGCAGCGGTGCCAACAGTTGTGAAAAGTACACAGAGGTGCCCAGCATGCTGTGCTTATTTAATTGATCCTGGCAATGACTCTAGTAGAGATGAGCTATCATTGTTACGCCCATTTTATACCAAAAGACAATTGTAAGGTGAAGGAAGAGTGGAAAATGTCTAGTCTAAAACCAGAGTTAGTAGGTACAAGAAAAAAAAAATTATTTAACTCAAAGAATCTGATTTCTAGAGCTGAAAACATTCTATAGTTCATGCGAGAAATAGGCTAGAGCAGAGGTCAAAGATCTTTTTCTGAAAATGGTCAGACAGTACATAGCTGCAGCTTGGGGGGCCATATGGTGTCTGTCACAATGACTTGACTTTGTCATTGTAGAGCAAAAGAATCACAGAAATGTGTATGCAAACAGGCATGGCTCTGTTCCAAAGAAACTTATTGCCCAAAACAGAAGGGAGCTAGGTTTGGGCCACAGGCCACCATCTGCTAACCCTCGTCTCCTTTTAACAGCTATGGCAAATGATCTTTTCGATCTTATGAGAACGTGGCTTATGAAAACCGCTCTTCATCCGAGTCGCCTCCTTCACTTCCATTACTCTCAATCTCTCTTCAACAGCTAGATGTGAACAATCAGCAATGATTTGCTCCACTTAGAAACAAGTCCCCTCCCATACTAGAGCCAGAGACAGAGGCTCGGTGTGAATTTTCCATGAAAGGTCACTTCTTTTCACGCCTCTTTTGCCGCAGCTGTTTGTCACCTGCGAGCTGCTTGCTCACCTTCCTGCTCCTCTCTCCCCACACTTGACCTAACCCATCTCCCTTCTCCCTTTTTCTTCTGTGCTACCTTCTGTCCGTCATTCTGAAATTTCACTTGATTCTGAAATATTCAATTTTTTTTCTTTAAATCTGGGATTTTACTCCATTTCTCTTATTTTGGTGTGAGCAGACCATATTTATTTATACTTTCTATCCCATCACTCTGTGGGTACCACATACATTCTGTGAGTGCTCTACGTGATTAGGGAGTTACTATGGGGAGGTAAACTCTTAACAACTGAACCTTATTCAAAAGTTTAATGCTGTTAATATAGCTTAAAGCACTGAGAAAAAATAGTACAATTAGCCCTCTAAAGTGAAAGTACACTTGCCACATTCCTCAAAAAGACTGTCTATTAGAGCTGGAAGGAAGGCTACTGCCAATATATCTACCACTTCTTTCACCAAAAATACTGAAACCAAAAACTTTAAAATCATTTATTTGAGTAGTTTTATAGTTTACTGCAGAGCTGAGTCTAAAATCGTAATTTGCTAATTCACTGTCTAGAGTTTTTCTAGCTTTGTAAGAACTGAACATGTGGAAATCAAGAAAAGAATTTCTAAAATGTTTTCCTTCCAATCATGTGACATATTCATCCTTATTTCTGAGTCCGATTCTTCGGGCCAAATGACTAGAGCTTGCTCTCTAATTTGTATTTCTCTTCCCTCTATTCCCCACCCATGTGAGTTACAAACAAGAAAAGCAGAGTTATAGATAGCTTGAAAGGAAGCTTAAAGTAATTCCCTCAACACAATCATGCTTTCCTTCTTTTTTGCTAACTTTCCACCAAAAAAGTCTCAGGGTGACCCACATATTTCCTTGGCCAGTCTTCTTCGTATAATAAGAACTTAATTTTGCTAAAGTACAATTCTGAAAATGCCATTCTGCTACTTACTGAAAAAAAGAAAGCATTCAAAGGCTCCTGGTTGCTTACTCATACTACAAACACTTCCTGATCTTCAGGTTTCATGTTTCATTTTCTTTCTCCTAAAAACAAAATGAAATATCCTCTTCCTCTCTGTCTCTCTCTCGCTCTTGCTCTCTCTTTCTCTCATTCTTCTCGTTAAAACTCTTGTATTCGATTTTCAAGGCTGCATACTAAAATACTAGAATTTTATTGTCTTGTGTTTCTGGAGACTAAAAGTATGAAATCAAGGTTAGTGAACTTCCAGAAATCTCCATGAAATGGTTGATTGCTTTTGAGAATTGTGAGAAAAGAATCTATTTAGGCCTCTCTCTTAGTTATTGGTGGTTTCCTAAAGATGTTTGAAAATCACTGGCTTGTAGCAATACAAATCCCAGCCTTTACAAGGTCTTCTCCTCGTGGCTCTGTGTCTTAATTTCATTCATATAGATAGATAGATAGATAGATAGATAGATATAGATTATAGATAGACAGATATGAAGGTCAAAATCATTAGATTAGGGCCTACCTTAAATAAGACCCAACTTCCACATAAGATCACATGATCACATTCTGAATCAGGAGGGTCATGACTCCAACCTATGAACTTGAATACAAACATTATTCAGCTCATCACAGCCTTCTTTGCATGTTTACACCTCAGAAAAAGCATTTTCCTCTGTCTTGAAACATTTCCTGACCTCCACAATGAGCAGATATTTTTCCCTGCTGAGCAACTTAATGACAGCTCCCTTTCTACTGTGGTAAAAATTGCTTGAAGAAATCAGAAGATTCTTCTCTATTTGCTATTTTACCATGTCTACGTGGTCATCTGATATGTGGTAGATGCTGAAAACTATTTGCTCAATTGGAGAGGGTCTTCTACTCCTTGACATGACCGAGATTTTAATGTGGTTGAGATTCACAAAAGACCTCTCTACTTATACATAGTATATATTTACATCATAGTGCCAAGGAATAGTTTAGTATTGTGTTTAAGAGGATGGAGTTAAGTGATCTTGTTCCTTGTGGGTGTACGCATGTAGTCTGAAGACACACCTCAACCTCTCAAAAGAGTCTCACAGATCTCTTCACTTATACAGCATGATATATAATCCCTACCTTGATTGCTAGTTGCTTAAGGAAATTCCTGTGACCTTCTGATCAATGGTAACTAATAACATTATTATCTTATTTACAATAGCTGCAAAAGTACAGTGCTGACAAGATTTCCAAAGACACATCAGAAATTTCCAAAGACATTAGCAGGACTACAGATTATAGAAAGGCCTCCATACCCATGAGAAAAGCTTATCCTGAGCCAAATTCCCAAGAAGAGAAAAAAAAATAATACAGGACACTTTGTATAAGTTTGAAGAACAGTGGTGGCTGCTGGTCAAGGAGAACAAACAGCAATTGTACTGAATTAAGCTACAGATGCTACCTTTGACTTTTAGTCATTTCATACAGTTAGCCAGAAAAGCCATATTCAAATATCAAGGACAATACAAGTAGCATGATTATCATCGCTCACTCTTCAGAGCAGTGACCTTTACACTGGGCAAGTTTCCTTGGCGAGGAAGTTTGGCGTGAAGCTCCTGAGGTAACATTAAATGACAAAAATCAGTTCTTATGGCTATGCTATCTTTGTGGCAATTTAACAAAACACCTCATTTCACGCTCAGAGGAAAAAATGCTCATGCAACCCACCTGAGACTCCCAGGCAACATGTTTATCAAAACGAGTTAAAGTCACCTTCTGAGTAATTGCTGCGGAGGTGTTTTTGCACAGCAGAGAGGCACATTTTCTGTGGGTTGTACAATTGATCACTAAGTTCTAGTAACAGGTGCATCTTGCTTCTGGGCCCTTCAAACATGACAGCCTGTAGAAAAGCTATTAAAATCGCTTTGCTAACAAAGAAAAATCAATTGCTCTCCACAAGGAGGTGCCCTCCAGCACAATCAATATACAATAGTACAATGCTGGACTGAGAAGCCTGGGAACAGATGTAAGCTTTTGATTAGATAAAAGGTAGAGGGACAGGAAAGATGATTTTCTTCTCTCTGATGGACTCAGAGAGGTAAAGATGTATCTTGCCATAAGGTGCATCTAGTTTTCTTTCGGTAGATCCACTCGTTAAAAGCAGTGCTTTGTACTGAGTGGAATCCTTTGTAGAGTATCATTCTCCCTGTTTTCAGTTCAATGTACGAGTTAGAGAGCTGGAGTTGGCAGAGGGTGTACTTCTGAGACTAGTTCAAGAATCAACACGGAAGGACCTATAGGAACAAGAACAGTATCAGTTGCTTTGTTAAGAGCTCTGCATGAAAAGTACATACTATTTGTGATTTTTCTCCCAAATGTAAGACATACACGAATTAAGATGTCAGTCAGGTCTTGTTACATTTTGTGCATTTTTCTACCAACAAATCAATAATGACCTGTCATTTACAGATATGTGGTTCAAGAGCAAAAAAATGACATTTTTATGGCATTTACAACCTCTATGTATTTTCAGAAAGCTTTGTCTGCATGCCAACAATCTTTGAAGCAGGTACAAAACTCAAAATAAACCTCAATTCCAGCTGTTCAGAGAAAGGAAGGGCAGACTCTCTGTAACAAAGAACTTGATGCTGAGAACATGAAGCGCTTTTTTACTCAAAGGAATGTTCAGCTGAATAGTTTAGACAAAACCCATTGAACAATCTTCAGTAACTTTTCATACTTAGCTGGGATGCGTATACATGAAGAGATTTGAAATTCAGTGTTAAAAATGTTAAATTATCTTGATTAAAAAAAAAAGATAGCAACATAATCCAGGATCCTTGTAGAAAATTGATTACATACACTGATTGCACAAAAATAAAGATGTTCTGTAATTTACACAGTGTTGGGGTGTAAACATTATTTAGGAGGTAAATCTTAGTCCATTCACTCAAATTTCCAATCTCTCAAGTTTGAGTTTAACAGCTGCAGATTAATGTAGTCCCCCTCAGTGTGTTTTGGCCCTAGGCAAGTCAAGTAAAATGTCAGATATAAAGCAACGTAGTTCTCAATCCACATATCTGAAATAAAATCTGCCAGTTTGACAGGCAGCATTAGGACCTAAGATTGACATTCAAAGACAGAGAAGGCTACAGAGTCAAAACCAGGAGAGACCTATAAAAGTGTTTTCTCTAACAGTTGCCCACGTCTCATGCCCCTCCCCAACTAGGACACCTCTGCTAGAAGAAGGCCACATTCATCCCAGGGCAGACACTCCCACAGTCCACGTCTTTCCCAGGAAATCCTCAAGGTTGTTCTTCAGGCAGAGGAAATTGGTGAAAGAGGCAATTACAGAGATTACAGCAAAACATTGGAGAGGGTAACATAGAATGGACCTATACACAAAACTAAATGAATATTAATAGTGTAAAATCTTGATAATATTACAATTAAATAATGTTTTAAGTTTTATGTTATATATAATTTTAAGGTGATTACATTGTCTGGAAAAAGGAAGAATATTAACTGATATTAGCCTTTCATCAATTAAAGAGTCACAGTCTCTAGGATAAATGCTAATGTGTCAATAGATGTAATAGTAAATTTAGCAAAAGAATGTATAACTAATAATGGGTGTTGAATTTAATAATTAAACCAGATAAAACAATAACAAAAATGCACTTTGAACAGAAGAGTTAGAAAATAATTGTAACATGATTGAAACACAGACATGTAAGTAGGCAGAATACATCAAATGTAATGAATTAAGATTGAAATTGAAGCATGAAGATTAAAATACTCTAAGGAAAGTAAACCCAAGCAATGTTGTTTATAAAAACCATATTTAAAGAGGTAAAATTCAGAAAGGGTAAAGAAATATGAAAAATTACTAAGCAACCCTAACGAAACTACCAGTATCGGACAAAGTGGACAGTAAGGCAAAATACATTTTTAAAGATGAATGAGCTATTTTATAATGGTAAAACAACCAATCAGAAAAGTAGGATTCTAATTATACATATCTAATACAGTAGCTTCAGAGTACATAGTGGAGTATTTAACTGAAGTGTATATTGAAGGGATGCTCCCAATAACTAACAAGACCAGCAGATTAAATCAGGAAGGCTATAGGAGAGTCTGACAGCACATTTGACAAACATCACATATGCAGTAAGTGCAGAATATGAGTTACATTAAACTCAAAGCAAGAAGAGTATATTTGCCCTTACTATAATTTATTATAAGAGAGAAGTTCAGATCAACTTTTAAGTATCATGGATTTTTAACTTGGCTCTGTTCTATTTAACTCTGTATTCTTTGAGATCCAGTATATGGATTCAAACAATTCTAAATTTATATTGTTCAAGCATTGTAATCCCAAAGACAGAAGTCATTCATAGCAACACTTGCTAAGACAATTTGGGGAGTACTCCGCTCAATCTGGCTTTTTTTCATTGACTGTAAAAGAAGTCCTGAAATTATATCTTCTAGTGTGATGATCCCAAGGCCATCCTTGATGCTGGATAATAGAAAACTTATAAGAAGGATTAAGATTAACCCATTTGGGGTGATGAATTTATTACTTAGTCACATTAGCCAAATACATAAATAAACACTGTTATTAACTTCTCATTTAGAAATAATTCCAAAATTTAATAAAAATTATAATATGCAGTATAAGAACCATTGTTGAATTCCTACCATCTTGTATGGTGAAGCTCTGCAAAATGTCCATATTTTTCTATTTCTCATTACTGCCTTTGATTGTTTGATCAATCTTACATTCTTACATTTGCTGGACTGAGAAACTTGGTTGAAGATAACAGTATGTAATGTGGGAACCATTTTTAATTCCAATCATTTTGTTTTGAGGTCATGTATCATTATTGTTGGCTTGGGTTGTTGTGTTTTTGTCTGTATTGTTGCTGTTTTGTTATTTTTTTCTTTAAAATTAAAAATAATAATAATATTACAAATAACTCGTTTCTTTCTGGTACAATGGCAGGCACTTGTGACCAGAAATTCATCCAGTGACCAAGAACATGATTTTTCTGGCTTATAAAACCTGATTTTAGAAAGGGACAGATACAACCTTCTTCAACTAAAGTTATATGAGCTCCAGCAAGATTAATTCACTATATTCTTCTTGTTTCAGTTATCTGTAAAGAAATCATTTGACACTTAGGAGTTTAAAGCAATAAATATTTCATTTTCCCTTCTCCTGCTATTGGAGCTGCCCTGACTGACAGGAAGTTCTTCCCTGGGATCTTCCAAGATGTTGCAGTATCTTGGGGGTTGTGATCCAGATTCATCTCATAGGCATCCTGAGTGCCTAACTATTGCTGCTGGTGGTATCAGACAGAACAAGGTCTCTCCATGTGGCCAGAAATTCCTTACAACATGGTGGTGAACAGCCCACAAAGACAAGCTGTGTTGTCTTGTCTTCTATGACTATGCCTCAGAGAACACAAGCCACCCACCGTCTTTATAAAAGAGACCCCTTGACACTTAATGAAAAAGGCGCCTAAGAACTCTGGTGTTGCACTTGTAGGATACCGTAACTCTGACCAGGGATTCTTTACCTTCGATAGCATGTCAGAAAATTCTGCCTTATAAACTCTTTCTCCTTTATCTGATGACCCTCAAATGGATATTGATCTCTATTATTCCCATTTATTACTAGTAAGAAAGTAATAGAAATAAATTAATGCATAGATACATTAATTCATTACAGATTGCAGAATAGTGATATTTTAATTCTATTATTATTTATGTATGAGTTCAAATACTTTTATAAGTTTAAACATCTCTTTAACTGGTCAATATAGAAGAAATGTAAAAACATTATTTCCCTTTATTAAACAGTTTTTTCAAAGTGAGTTGTTTCTATAGCATGTTCTTTAGTAGCTGGTTAAATTTTATATTTTCCTTTTCCTTTTTAATTTTCTCCTTTTTATTTATTTGCATTTCTAAGAACTCACGAACTCATCATACATCTGCAAACAACTGGTTTAGATCAAAGGTGACACCACCCAATGGGAAAAGAATGATCTTTTCAACAAGTAGCGCAGGAACCACTTGTCACATAAAAAGACTAAATATGGACCTTTACTTCACAATATATACATGAATTAACTCAAAACTGATAGTCTACATAGACACAAGAACAAATACTACAAAACCTATAAGAAAAGTTTTGATAAATCTTTGTGACAGTTGCATTTGCTAAGGATTTTTAGACAGAAGAAAAATAAACTAGCAATGAAAGAAAGTATGGATGAATTGGATTTCATCAAAATGTAAAATGTCGTGTTTTGAAGGACAGCATGAAGGAAAAAGAAGATAATCCAAAGAATGGAAGAAAATG
The DNA here is from genome assembly GCA_004027595.1 of Dinomys branickii. Classification (NCBI taxonomy): domain Eukaryota; kingdom Metazoa; phylum Chordata; class Mammalia; order Rodentia; family Dinomyidae; genus Dinomys; species Dinomys branickii. The sequence goes on along the minus strand of PVLD010023667.1, from coordinate 12,521 downwards.
TTTATAAATCATATTTTCTGATTAAAAAATTTACCTTGACTGTACAAAGAACACTCATACCTCAATAATAGAAAGGTGGAAGGCCCAATTTAAAATTGTCAAAAAATATGACTAGGCATTCTTCACTGAAGAAATGTGATTGGTCAAGGAGCATGTGGATAGATGCTTAGCACCATTCCTGATTAGAAATGTGTAAATCAAAATGATAGTGAGATAATACTTCAGTCCCACTAGAGAGAGGAGAACTGAAGACACATGGAAATAAATACTTACTGACAAAGATGTGGAGAAGTAGAAACCATTACACACGGTTAAAGAGAATGTGAAATGCTGCAAATACTTGGGAAGAGTCTAGTACCTAATTGAATAATTAAATACGGAGTTAGCATACATAATGTAGCAAGTCCATTTGTAATTACACACCCAGAAAAATGCAACCACCCATATGTCCACAGGAGACTAACCATTTATGTATATAATTGTTTATCATTATATTAGCCACAATAGTGAAATAGTCGAAATGACTAAATGTCCATCTACTAGTGAATGGATTAACAAATGTGGTCGGACATTACAATGAGCTATTTGCTCATGCATAGGAGTGAATCCTGACATGTCCTATAACATGAATGGAATTTGAACACATGCAAAGTGAAAGCAACTGATCACAAAGAGCCACCTATTATACAACTGTGTCCAAGGGGAAATGTTCAGAAGAGGGAACGCTAAAAGGAAATGGGTTAGAGATTGTTTAAGGCTCGCCTGGGTGGTGGAATAAAGAGGATGATGAGTAAAGAGGATAGGATTTCTTTTTGAGGTGATACAATGTAAAACTGACTTGTGGGTGTAGTTTGTGAGTATATTAGAAACAAATTGTACACTTCAAGGAGTGCATTGTATATTATGTCAATTACATCTCAAAAAGCTGGTTTAAACAAATGAACCATGAATTAAAAGACATTTAACACTCATTCTACTCATCGAAATTATTATTTTTTATGCTGAAATTGTCTCAGCTTTGAGCAGTGGGAACCTTCTCAAATTACTTGTTGATTGTTGTTAGTACATCTTATTTTCAATAGTTGTCTTGATATCTGAAGAGATGTTCCGGGCTCCTACTTTGTATATACCGCAAAGAGGTGGAGTCAGCAAGTCTTCAACTAGCCATGCTTCCCTTTACTGAGAAACAGTCACGTCAGCAGTTCACAGTCACTGGTGGCATCATAGTTCTTGGTTATGTCTAGAAAATAAACTAAATTTTTAGAATAAAACACCTGTGCCTATGAATACTACAAGTATTTTATTTAAATTCTTCTGTCTTCACCTGTATCTGCTTTCTCACAGAATGAAAATCTTAATTCTCAAACATATTAAGGATAATAAAAGATCACATAATTATTCATTTATTTTACCCCATGTGTCACATACACAGTATTCTTACAATAAGGAACGGAAATAAAGAGAATGGAAGGGAAAATTGGAAACAATCTTTTGTAAATGAGGAAGGGAAGAAGAGCTAAAAGGAGAAAGGGGAATGGGAAAAAGAATTATGATATATTAGGTACAGGCACAATTTCCCTATGATGAATGTGATCATTATGTATGGCAAATATGTACTAATAAAAAATAAATACTACTAATAATAAACAATCCTACAAACAGCAATATTATTAAACAAGTTATACTGGGGACTTGTATTCAAATTATTGTTTTAAAGTAAGTCATATTGTTTTAAAGTAAGCTCAGTGTTAGAAGTCCTAGCATATGCAATGTCCTGAGTTTTATCACCAGTGCTACACACACACACACACATACAGAGGCATGCACGTGCACATACACACACACACACACACACACACACACACACACACAGAGTTACATTCCCTCTGTTTACGGAAATAACTGACTACATATATAGTTCTTTTATTTCATTTTAAAAGTTGTATTTAGAAATTTAAAGTTTTTAATTTGTTTTTTAAGTGTATGACAGTTAAAACTTTTGAAATTCAATCATAATTCTGTTACACTAAGGATATGGAAGGCCGCATCAGAATATGTTTCCCAGAACAACATAAAGAAAAAAAAAACAGATAATTTGAAAAAGCTATAACTTTTTTCAGATTATCAGAGGACCATGACTGACAAAAAACCAGAAGAACTTTATCCCAGAGGAAGACCAGTCCAAGGAGAGATGGGATATTGCTTGGGGCAAAGTAGAAAAATACACAGCAGCCATCCAAATGGTAACAAGAAGTATCAAGTTAATGAATTCTTTAAGTGACAGATTAGAACCAATGAGACTGGGGTTCACACGATTCACCAGCTCCTTGCCATGTGTCTCTACCAAGTGACCATGAAAAAGACTGGGGACAAAGTGGCAGAAGTTCTGCTGCTCTGGGGGCAGAGTGGCAACATACATAAACACTCCATCAGTGTTGGATATTTAAGTTACTCTTGTCTTCCCACACTCACTGTGATCTCATTCTTTCTGTTCCTCTGTGAGCCACACTGGACTGCCTACTCCATCTCCTATGGACATGCTATGCTCTTCTTGTCTTCTACGATTTCTGTGTCTCATTCCATTTCTGTGCTGTGTCCATCAGATAAAAACATGCAGTCAGTGTCCCTCTTGTATCTTGCTGTAGCTGCCCCACTGTGTTTACCCCATCCTGACACCAACAGTTTTGTGTATGTTTGTGTGCTCTTTTAGATGCTATGGTTGCCTGGGTATAAGACATATTCATTCTAAGAGAAATTCTTTTGCATCTAGAAAGAGAAAAATACACTGTTCCCTTCAACAATGTTCTTCCTAAACCCAGAGTATGTTTATATCTCCTTGTAGCTAGAAATAATTGAATTACTCTAATATTCCATAAACCTCCCTAGTCACTTTCCTTAACTGAAAAGATTTCATTGATTTGTTTTTGCATGGTTACCTTTATGAATGACAAAAACCTTTTCTTTCTCTCAAATGACCCTGACCTGATTTGCCTTTTGGTGGATTAAAGTTCAGCAAAGTTAAAATAATGGCACAATAGCTCATTCTATGACTTCTACAACTTTCCCTTCTAGAAATGTAACAAAAATAAAGTATAATACAAAAATGCACAGGTAAATCCATCTGTGATTTATTATACCCTCCTCCCAAAATTAAAACAAACCCAGAACCAACTAAATTACCAACACTGGTTTACTGCTCTAAATGCAGAACAGCTATACAATTATTACATACTCTTTAAATAACAGTACTTAAAAACATAGAAGATTGTCTAGGTCAACAAATCTGGTAATCTGTTGGCAGCTCCAGAATTATTTTTCAGTTAAGTAGCAAAAGTTGAGAGCAGGTAGGATTTCTGTTCTGGAGTTTAAAGGAAAAGAAAGTCAAAAGCAAAACCCAGAAAAGTTCTGGAAGGGAACTGCAGACAAAGCATAAAACATCCAAAAGATTTTTTTTTTTTTTTTTGCTTTCTACCTTCACAGGGTCAAAATTCACATTGATGTAGTGCATGTGTCAACGCCTTTCCATCACAATAACGATCATGATGGTGATGGTGGTAGTGGTGGTGTGGCCGTATTCAGTCTCCCCACTTGTCACACAAAGGACCTGCTCGAGGGCCAAGTGTGTTTCAGCAGTGTGTACCGTTTCCCTTCCTCTTCTCTAACCCGTTATTGTTGGTCAGTTCTCTTCAGCATTCTCGTGCTCCACTCTAAGCATAAGCATGAAACAAAGAGCACAGTTTTTCCTTTCACTTCCTCCTGCCCACAGGCAAAGTTTGCACGTATCTTATGCCAGAGCTGGGATGACTGAGTTCTCCTGAAGCAGCAAACAGCCCATAAGAGCCCTTAATATCCCTGGAAAGGGTGGAGAAAGGCTGGCCAGATCAGAAGCATTCATCAGCACAGCCTAGGACGATTCTGCAAATGACCCTTATGGTGCTTATCTTCTGCTTCCAGAGGACAGAAGCATGTGACAGTAATAAATAGGTTAGTGCCCATACTGGGCCACATGCTCAAGAAAAGCCTGGCTGCAGACTGCTCAGCTGGCTCTTCTTTGTCTCCTTCTCTCTATACCTAGAAATCTGGAATTCCATTGCTCTATTTTCCTCTTGAAGGTTTATCAAACTAGTACTGGAATGTAACTATTGAATGGTTGTTTAATGTTTTATTAATGTACACCTTATAGATGGTCAAATTTAAGCAAGTCATTATTTCAGTGAGTTACAAGACATCAACACAGAACGAAGATAAAGCAAACAGCAAGACACGGTTGTGAGAAGTGAGATTAAGAGCATTTCTGGAGCCATGTGGTATCTTCATTTCCACCATCGAAGATACCTCTGTATATCTGAATAGCTCGGATCATCTGAGACTGGCCTCTGGTGCTGACTTGTCTGAGAGGTATGCGACACGTAAATTCAAGAAAAGAGTCACTACAAGCTTAACTATGAATCCTGATGTGCACTCCACTTACTCAGCTGTGTTTTCTAAGGAGCCAACTATGTTCTACCAGTCTCTGCTATGATTCTCCATTCAAATTCTCACTTGTAACACCCCCTTGAAAGTCATTTTCCATATAATTAAATCTTTAATCTCTTCATCCACAAGGAGCTTTCTGTAACTGAATTGGGAATATAAACCAACAAGTAATGGTTAACATGCTCACCTCTCTCCTTTACCTCTTTGCACCTGGAGATTATTATAAAGATTATAAAGAAATTCATCTCATATTGTCTATCTTTCCATATCTTCCCAATGGGATTCTGATAGGACTTTGTGGGACTACATTAAACTGGCATCTATGATTTTCTCCATCTGGACAGTCAGATCCATGGACTTGATGGACAATTTAAGCAATTTCAGAACCTAGACTTGAACCAAGAGTAACAGCACATCCTCAAAATTCCACCACTTGAGAGGCTGAGGCAGGAGGATTGCTGCCAATTAGAGGCCAGCCTGAACTATATAGTGAGACTCTGTCTCAAAAAATTCATGGACTTGATGTCCCTCTGCAGTGCCTTACCTTCCAAGTTCAAACAGCACTGAGAAAGAGATTCACTACGCACAGATCACCCCCTCAAGTGCAGTAATACAGAGTTCCTCATTCAAGGTACATGAACAGAGTTGCTTACTTGTAGATAGGCACTAGGGACAATAGAAGCCTAGGATTCATTGCAAACCATTCCCATAGTGCTCAGAAAAGTTGTTGAGGTAGAATGGAGTCTCATCGGCACATGTTACCATTGCACTAAATCTGCAGAACACTGTGGATTCTGTAGCTCAAGGTCATCTCCTTAATTTCACTCCCCATGGTATTTATAACTCTTTTCACAGACTCCAATGCCTCTGAATAAAATTAATATCAGTAGCCCACCTGGCAAATCTGTCAGTCATTAGACCTGTAGATGTTCCTAACCCTATCTCCTGAGACATCACTAAAACCTGAATTTCCACTGTATTTCTTATAATGCATTGATGATACATTCCCCCTTCTAAGGTTTTACATGTAAGCACACCAATTTTTTTTTTTTTTTTCCGGGACCAGGGATCGAACTCAGGGCCTTAGTGCTTAGCGGCAAGCACTTAGCCCACTGAGCTGTACCTCCAGCCCAAGCACACCAATTTTGTATGTCTAAATCCATTACTGTCCTGAATCATAGAATTTGGAATAGGAGCCAATTTTTATTTATTTCTCCATATTTTTGATCATCCCCCTTATTTTATAGCCAGTGAGTTTTTATTCATAACTCAAGGACTGGCTTGTGTATTTTCCTCCTCACTAACTGCCAAAATATTATTCACTCCATTTTTAGTCTTTTTTATTTATATTACTGTCACTTATGGTCATAATATTTATATAATAAGATAGGCAAGGTGCCTTGACCATAGTATAAACTCTTAGAACGAGGAACACATCTTTTACAGCTCTGCTTTTTGAGCATCTATCGCTGTGCATGCAAAGATATAAAGACCTATAAATATTTATTAAAAATGAATAGATGATCTATCCTGCAGCCATTGAAGAATCAGGTAATCTCTGGTTTGGAAAAAAACACTATTTGGAAACTTTATGTTGAAGAATCAGGGATAAGTTTCTCAGGATTTGAAATGTTCAATTCAGCCTGTGCTAACCTACTCTGCTAGATTCCTGTCCTAGTCCTACATTCAAGATGTGTCTATCCTGGTGGGACTCAAGGAAATAGATTTCTAGAAGAATAAACTAATCAAATGCAGAGACCCAAATTTCATATCAAGATCTGGCACAGAGAAAGTTCTGAATAAATATTTGACAATTTAATTATATTCCCCTAGGGTTTTCAAAGTGTCTCACAGTCCTTGATAGATGACAAGCAGTTACAACAGCAAAAGAACACAGAGAGACGTTTGCTATCCAAACCACACTTTTTTTGAACTGTTAGATTTCTATTGCATAATACATTTTTAAAATACCAGTTATATATTGCTACTAAATAATCCATTTTATAAAAAACATTCTTATAATGAAAAGAAGAAAGTTTCTCCTGTAACTCAATAATATCAACAATAGCTGTGATTTTTCAGTCCTATGCTACGCTCTGATTCTATGGGGCACTAGTCAAATACTACATGAGATAAACTGATGATCAAAGTATTAATTAAGTAGAATATAAAGAATGAGTTTGGCATCAACTACTGATCTTTCATTAGTGGTCAATAGAATTGGAATCCATTTGGAATTTTTAAAACTTAATCATTTATTCCAGAAGTGTCACAAAACTCAGGCACCAATCATTCACAACAGGTAAAGCTTAGTTACTCTTGTGAATCAGTGCCAGCATCCGTTGAATAAGACTGGTTTTCTCTTTTGTTTTGTTTTGGTGTTTCTTGGAGTTTTTTTTTGTTTTTTGTTTTTTTGTTTTTTGATACTGTGAGTTGAACCAAGAATGCAACCAGGTATATACCAAGTCCTTTTCAGTTTTTGGCTTGAGACAGGATCTCACCAAGTTGACCAGGCCGGGCCCGAACTTATGATCTTCTTGTATCATATGATCTTCCTGTGTAGCTGAGATTGGAGATGAGCACTACCTGGCTCATGCTGAAAACTTTTAATTAGAAAAAAAGATGACATTTGTACCTGGACTTGATCTATTCTTATGTACTCCATTAAATTAAAACAAAGAAACTTCTAAAAGAGGACTAAAATTTTTGGGTATAAGTAATTCTTCACTAATGGCTATGCTTGTTTTTAATAAATTTATTCCCAGGAACATTTACTAACTATTTGTCCTGAAGCAACAAAATATGTCCTTCCTTCATAGGTCTGATAAGTAGCTTTCTGGATACAGAAAGTTCAGCACATTTTAACATTCTTAGAATTTATATTTTTCTTTCATTTTTCCTCCTTAAGTTTTACAGGCTACACTATTATGGACCAGAAGAGATTTTATTCATAAGCTTATTTTTGTGTCTCTTATGCAAAACATAAAAAATGATGTGACTAACCTGGAGGTGTGAAGAAACATAACAGATATCCTGCTAGGACTTGACAAACATATGACATCGAGCCCTTCTGTTAACGTATGTGGGAACTCAGAATTCAATGAGAAATGCCTGTGTATCTTTTCACTACATCTGGAGCTCTGCGTTGGATACTGGAACACTGGCACACAAGTGCCAGACAAGCGGTGTTCCTGCTCTTCTTATGTTATGTGTAGGACAGGAAGAAAGGATGTGAAGCAATAAAAAATGGTTATAAAAATTTTTGTTCAGATATAATGTTTAGTTCGCGAGCGTTGTGTGTGAGTAGAAAGAAGAAAAATATAGTGTCAAGATGTATAAGAAAGGAAAAGAACTATGAGGTAATTGTCCTAAAAAGGATAAAGAGGACACAGCACTACTTATACTTTCAGTTAACAATTTAAAAACATATTTATTATAAATGTATTATACATAGATATTGGTTGTGAATAAGATGGCATAAATACTCCCTTAAAGAGTGTGGTACTTCTCAGATGCCTATGGTAGCTTGCACATCTCTTCGGAAAGTAGCAATTAAATATCACACATTTTTCAGAATCAGGAACATGTGTCGACATCCAAAAAAGTAAGGAGATAGCCCGCAGAAAGCAGCGTGGAAGGACACAAGGTCAGACATCTGCTGCAGCAGCCCCTGGAGCAGTACACCACAGGCTCTTAAAAAAGACAGCCTTATGGCTCAGTCTTTCATAACATATCATAGTCCTAGCGAAAGAGCAAGACAGAACCATGACGATCAGACTTCAGTAAGCTATACAGCTAAATCAGCAGCTCTGAACCATGTCCTAAATTCAGAGTAGAAAAAACACCCCTTTATGTCACTGGGAAAGGCTTTTCTCTAGTAGATGGAGAAAGCAGCAGAGGAACAGTTGCTCTCACAGGAAGGATAAACAGCATCATCTACCATGTGCTGACCCATTGCCAGCCAGAAGGTTCTATGACAATTGCTCTGTGTAATTTTTTGTACGAATTTTCACATTCCTTTACAAGACAGAAAGCTGAATTGTATTTTACAGATGAAAAATTGAGGTTCAAACAAGTTGCATGACCCATCAAAATTTGCACACCAAGTACTAGAACCAGACTGTGACTTGGATCTGACTGAGGTCAGTTCTGTGTTCATAAACACACTGTGCTTTACTAAACAGAGAGAAAAAAATGTTGGGTGACATGAAAATATACATAAAGAATACATGGAGAAAAGCATGTCTGTATTATCCTAGATTTTGCTCTGGCTACAAGGTTGGGTATAACTTACAATGGAGACAACTGCACTTCATCCACTTTGGAAGATGGCACGAGATGCAAGGTAAAATCAGGTAAAAGCCTGATTCCTTATTTATGTCTAAACTAGGAAGAGGAATAGACGGTCTACTATGACAATAGATATGTTGTCACATGGCACATGTTCATCCCAAGTAAATAACTATGTATACACAACTGTAATTTCTACATAAAGTAGTAAATAATTGCAATTATCTACACAGCATGCACCATAACTTCATTCTTCCCAGTGTTCAAAAATAATCGATTTGTTTACAGAGAACTTACCATCCCAAGTTCCAAGCATGAACTACAACTAGAATAAATTAGAGGAATTCACTTGCCTCTGTGATTCACACAGAGCAGGGCATGTCCCACAAGTTGGTCTAATCAAGGTAAAGTTAATAATTTTTATTTGGAGAATTTGAGGTAATAAAAAAATCTTTATCTCTGGACAGTTGGATGTATGACTGTGAGACCTAGATCATCAGCAGCCATTTTGGCATCATGAGTGAAATCAACTGAGAGGTGAAGATTGAAACACAGACTAGGATACAGTTGTAAGGAATCCAAAACCAATAGTCATGGTCAAATCATGTCTAAATCATGCATTCTTCTTATGTTTTTCAATTAAATGTTTGAGCAGGTTGTCTTTTCCTGATCAGCTGATTGTTTTTGTTTTTGTTCAATCAGACCAATGTACTAATATATAGTATTATAAAATCAAGTTTAACACTATTCTCCCTATTACAAATTCAAGTTGATACTCCATGATGATGGTTCTTCACCCTTAGTGCTGATGTTCTCAGTGGATAAAATATCAAAGAATTCAAAACATTGATTTTTAAATTAATCAATGAAATCAAAGGAGATAAAATTTGGGAGGTGAATGAATTAAGGAGATGACAATACAGAACATGAAAGGGTAATTCAATAAAATGATAGGGATTCTGAAGAAGAATCAAACAAAAATTCAAAAATGAAAAGTGCAATAGTCAAATAAAAACATCCTAGCAGACCATCTCACCAACTGACTGAATCAAATGAAAGAATATCAGTGCTTGAGGACAATATTGATGTTATCACATTCAGAAAAAATAAATAACTGATTATGAACATGAAAGAACTCTTTTACTCTATTAAAAACCAAACTTAAGAATATTTAGCAGAGAACAGAGCACTGAGGTTCAGACTAAAGAAAATTTATGTATTAAATAAGACCAAAATATTCCTCCTATCTGGGAAAACATTTGGACATCAAGGTAAAGGAGACACCTGGATCCCCAAACAGGATATCTCTTTATTGAAAGGATCACTTAATGATTAATTATTCGATCAATCTTGCATGTCTATATTTGTTTCACCAAGTAACCACTCGGAAGATATCAATATGTAATATAGCAACCAGTGTTAATTTCCTGTGATCTTGCCGATAATTCAGTATTGCTTGTATTGTTCTTATGCTATTTTGTAAATAGATGCCTGTTTGTTAATGTTTTCCTTCTTTTACTTTTAAAATAAAAAAATAAAAAATAAAAGAACCTCCCCATATCACATTAAAATTACAAGAGTAAAAACAGGAACACAATATTGAATGCTGTAAGAAGGAAATGTAAAGGACACTAAATTTAAACACAAAAGAAAAATTGTAGATTTCACAACAGAAACTCTAAAATCCAGGGCATAGAGTAATGCATTTCAAACTCTAAAATAAAGTAACTACCAGGCTAGATTTCTCCACTTAACAGAGCTGTCATTTAGAATCAGTGGAGAAATATCTTCCACAGTAAGCATAAACTAAAAGAATTTATGAACAATAAGCCAGTACTTTAGAACATTCTCAAAAGAAAATGCACACAAATGAAAGTAGTCTAACAAATGAATATTAGGAAAGAATGACACATCACAAAAATTTTAAAATGGCAGGGGTTAGTATCCACCATTTAATAGTAACACTGGATATAAATGGTCCTAATACTCCAATTAAAAGCATAGTCTGGCAGATTAAAAGCAAGACTCAAACTTTTGTTGCCTAAAAGAAACACACCTGCAAGAAGCAGACATGTACAGACTAAAGATGAAAGGAGGGAAAATTATATTCCATGAAAATTGAATTTAAAAGCAAGAAAAATGTAGATATATTCATAGCTGATGAAACAACTGTCAATCCAAAATTAGACAAAACAGTGAAGGTGACTTGCGGGAAGATGGCGACCAGGTGAGCAGCAGAGGGAATCTCTCCCAGAGACCGATCATTTGCGCGTGGCTGCCCGGTCCGTGGAGGCAAAATTCCAACTGATCGGGCTGCTCTCCACGGCCTGAGCATTAAAGGGCCGGCTGCCAAGCCGTGCGGCAAGAAGTGGGCAGACCCTGAGAGCTCGGCGCCCAGGGGATCAGTGCAGTGCTTGGGCCGCAGCTCGGTTCAAATCACGTACAGCCGAGAGAGCGAGTGCGGAGGGAAGGACGGCTTCAGCTCCTAAACCCGACCGGCTCAGAGGCGGCTGTAACCAGGATTTGTTGGAGGCAGCGGAGCAGAGGAAACTCAGAGAACGCGCTACTAGGACAGACTGTGCCAATCTGGGCAGCGTTCCGGGATCCCGCTCAGAACCCCGCCCCCGCAGCCAGCGCTGCGCGAACTGGAGCAACAGCAATCGGCGGGATTTCTGAGTCGGGAAAAAGCTACATCCAGAGAGATACATCTGAACGGCATTCCTGTCTGCACGATCAAAGGGTGAGTTAAGTGGGCGCTCTAACTGGTTTTTCCTGAATCGGGAAGAAGCTCAGCCCAGCGAGTAATATCAAAACAGCTTTAAGAACTGCAGGATCTCCCGGGTGGGAAGAACTAGCTGGGTGCCCGAACGGAATTTGTGAGGGGGGAAGGAGCTCCACCCAGGGAGGAACACCGGAGTGCCCGGTCTGTAAGACTCCTGGGGCGGCAAGCTGTTTATTCGCCCCGGACAGGTCTTGGGGTAGGGAATAGAAGCGGAAATCTCAGCAAACAGCTTAAGGGACATTCTCCCAAAGAGAAGGAATCATTGGAGCAGCCTCTGCAGCAGACCTTTGCCTGCTGAACTGCCTGTGGAATTTATAGCTCCACATTTTGAATCTGATACCCAAAAATGGGAAAACAGAGGAACAAAACGCAGTCTCAAAACTCAACCCCACCCAGAACAAGTTTTGAATGTGAAGATACAGTGGAACCAGGAAGCCACATACCTTCAAGTTATGAAACGATTGCATCCAAAATGAAACAACTCCAACAGGCCATGAAAGAGCTTAAAGCAAAAATAACCCACATACCCGCAATGATTTCTCAGACAAAAAATGAGCTGAAAACAATGATGGAAGAAATGTTCCATTTACATACACAAGAAATAGACAAAAGTCTAGAAGAAAATAGGAAACAAATGTAAACGTTACCAGAGCAATTTAGAAATGAATTACCAATAATGAAACAGGTCCAAAGAGAATGCCAGGATTTGAAAACTAACACTGAAAGCATGCAAAACCGTTTAAATGAAACCGAAGAAAGAATTTCAGAACTTGCAGACAGCATGGCAGCTCATGAGCATGAAAGGAAGAATCTCATGATATCATCAAAGACACAAGAAAAGTCAATCCAACAGCTGCAAGATGAGGCAAAACGTAACAATATTCGAATTATAGGAGTGTGTGAAACAGCAGGAGATCTCACAAACGATATAAAAGGAATATTTGATGAAATAATAGCAGAAAATTTCCCAAAC
>PVLD010023666.1:0-26971 GCA_004027595.1 Dinomys branickii | reverse complement strand
ATCACTAGTTATTACATTCTTTTGAGACTCCATAAAAGTGAAATGTACCCTTTGCTAGCTGCTGATTTATCTATGGAATAATCATCTTTACTGTCTTTTTAGTAAAAGACAGTATGGGGCACTGAGGTGTGTTTCTTTCCTATAATAAACTTTCATTTTCTTCTCGCTTCAGAACTAATCCATGTTTGATTTCTATCTAATGTAGGCTCTGTCTGAGGCTAGCCAGTGATGTACTTACAAAGAAATTCATTGTGATGTCTTGTACCTACATGTCCCCCCAAAGCCTCATGCAGTCTTAAGTGGAGTTTTCTGAAGGTGGCTGGATCTAGGGTGTGTGATGCTGGGATCAAGGGTGTGATGCTGGGGTTGATTCATGGTGTGATGCTGGGATGAAGGCTGCCTGCCCTGAGGGTGGGTGGCCTGGATAGGGTGTGAGGGACAGAAAGAGGTTGCTGATTGCTGCTTGTCACTTGCTGCTGGCTGCCTTCTGCCTGCCATGGGCTGGTTCTTCTCTGTGATGCCCTTCTGCCCTGCCACCCTGCCTTGGGACCAGTTATAAATAGATAATTTTTTTTGTACAGGGAATTGAATTTATGACCTTGCACTTCCCAGGCAGGTGTTGTACTGCTGAGCTATTTCCCCAGCCCACCAACCATAAGCAATTAGCTGAAATAAACCTTTCATACTTTAACTTTGGGTGTTGGATATTTCATCTCAAAAATGAGAAAAGGAACTAAGACTCTCATCATCTACTTAGTAACTGAAATTAGAGTTTTCTCCTGAAATAATCTTGTTGAATGTTGGTTAATTCTGAAAGCTGGGCATAATAGTGCCCAACTATAATCCCAGCACTCAGGAGGCTGAGGCAGGAGGATTGCCATGAGTTCAAGGCCAGGCTAGGCTACAAAGTGAGTTCAAGGCCAACCTGAACTGCATAGTGAGACCCTGTCTTAAAAAGACAAAAAGAAATAAAGTTGCAGTTAAATTCTTACACATCAGTAACTATATTAAATTTAAATAGTAATAAATAAAATTAAAAGATAGGAGAAACCCTGACTCAACTACATGCTGTCTGAAAAATATTCACTTCAAATGTAATCATGTAAGTAGATTGAAAGCAAAAGGGTAGAGAATGTACAGTATGAAAAATCCATCAAAATAAAAATAAAATGTCTATGTTAAAATTAAATCAAGTACATGTTAAAGCTAAGAGAGTGACAAAAGAGCCAACCCATCAACAAAACATTGCAAAATTATGTCACCAAACAACAAAGCTGTAACATACATGGAGAAAAACTAACAGAATTGAAAGAAAGACACTAGTGAAGGAAAGACATATCCAGATTAGAGACAGAGACTTCAACAGCACTTCTCAACAGCTGAATCCTGGAAACAACCCACATGCCCATCAACCAAAGAATGGATAAAAAATGTGTTTTCTAATATAATGGAGTACTACTCAGCCATAAAGAACAATAAAATGGAGTCTTTTATAGGTAAATGGATGCAACTTGAGACCATCCTCATAAGTGAAATATATCAGACTCACATATGTAAACATCATATTGTCTCCCTAGTGTGAGAAAATGAACAAGATTTGAAATGTACACTAGATATTGTGAATTGGGAAGAAATTGTTTGTTATGGTTTGTGTCTGGATGCCCCCCAAATCCTCATACAGTCATGGGATGTGCTTCTAGGATTTGTGATTGATCCATGATCCAATGCTGGGATTATGGATGTGAGTGCTACACCCACTCTGGGGTGGGTGGTTTGCATACAGTGTAAGGGAGGGAAAGAGGCTGCTTGCTGCTATTCCTCCCTTTTGCTCTTATTGCTTTGCTGTGTTCCACTGCCATGAACTGTACCCCTTTGCCATGTGCCACTCTGCATTGTAGCCAGTCAAGTATGGACTGAAACTTCCATAAACTATAAGTGAAATAAACCTTTACTTCCTTCATTTTGGGCGTTGGGTATTTCATCTCTGCAATGAGAGAAAAGTAACTAAGACAGAATTTGGTACCGGGAGTGGTACATAGTCCTTCAGTACATAGTCCTTGCTGTGACTATACCTGATCATGTGGTTCAAGAGCCTTTGAAAATGGCTAGTGGGAAGAGTTTGGAAAGGTTTGGAGATGTCACCTGAAAGAATAGAGGTGGAACACCTTCAACTGTTCTGTATAGGAGATTCTGGTCAGAGCTCAGAAGACCAGCAGGCTGATAGAAATCCTGCTGGTAAAAACCTCTTTCTAGAATGTCCTTGAGAACATCTGCAGTGCTGGTTTGGTGTCACAAATTTCCTCAGATGTTCTTTGTCATGGAAGTATATTATTTCACTGTTAATTTTGACAGAAAGTTTTTTGGGGTATATCAACCTGAATTGGAAATTGTTTTCTTTTAAGTCTTTAAATACTTCACCCTAAGCTCTCTTTGACTTAAGGGTTTGTGTTGAGAAGTCTGCTGTGATTCTGATGGACTTTCATAGGTGATTTGTTTCTTTTCTCTAATAGCTTTTAATAGTCTGTTGTGTTGAATCTCTGAAATTTGACTGCTCTATGCCTTGGTATGAATTTTTTTGATCATGGCTAATTGGAGTTCTACATGCCTCACTCTCTGTACATCGAAGTCTTTTCCTACTTGGGAAGGAAGCAGGCTTTTTGTGTTGTTTGTGCTATCTCCTGCTTTTTTATTGACTCCAGTCAATCTTAGGTTATTCTTCTTTGTTCCATCTAGAAACTGTTGGATTTACTTGTTGTGGTGTCTTGCTATTTTTAAGCAATCTTTCCTTTGAGGATCAGTAACCACAATCCTGTCTTCTATATCTGATACTGTTTTCACATTGGCTCATTCTGCTGAGTGTCCTTTCACTGGAATTTTTAAACTCCTGGGCCTCTTTTGACTCCGTTTTATGGATTCCATTTCTTTCCTGGGTAGGGTGTTCATGCCTTCCACTTTTCTAAGGTCCTGCATTTTTTCTTTAATTTATATCTGCTCTAGAATCACTTAGCATGTCTTTCATTATGGTCACCACTTCTGTGGCTACCTGAGAAATTATTTCTCATTTTATTTTTTTCTAGAACGTCATTCATGTGCATTGTTACTTCTGCTGTTACCACTTCAGTGAGTCCAGGTGGGCAGCTTTCAAAATTTTCCTCCTCATTGCCCTGTGGGTTTGCCTTTGGTGGGCTGGAAGTCTGAGGAGGCACCTTGCTTAAGTGTGTTCTCATTTTCTGTTTTTTTAAACTTTAATTTCTGAGTTGATGTTTGTAAATTGCTTATGGCAGGTGAATTTATTACTAGCATTTAGACTAGTAATAGGAAATGACTAGTTCTTAGACATGTCTTCCAGGTATAGCTAGCTTTTAGGTTTTTAGTCTGCTGCAAGATCCTATGTCTTCAATTTAATGGGGATGAGAAGTTGCTGTCTATGTGACCTAACATCTGCTTCTTGGACAGTGGTCTATGTTATTGTTTATGACCCTAAGCAATCTCAGTCTTGCCATGCAGGTAAAACAACTGATTAAAACAATTATGTCACCTCAGCTAACGTAGTACAATCGGCAGTAACACTAGCATCAAACACAGCCTAGAAAATGATAAACCCTAATAAATATTAATTGGTTGCCTTTTACCCTATGAACTGTGTTTGTAGTTATATATCAAAACTGAAAACAAACTAGAACACTGTATATAGTAAAAGTGCTCTCAACATGCTATTTCTCCCTCAGAGGAAAATTTTAAAGAGGTTAGGAGAAAAAAATAGAAAAGTAGAAGAGGAAGAGATGAGAAGCAAAACTGGGAGACAAAGGAAGATTACACAAAATTTGGGAAACAACGAAGACAGGAGGAAAAGAGAAAAAGAAGAAATAAAAACAAGAACGAAACAAGACAACAACAAAACTAGAAACAACGTCCATACTCATAGAAATCAGAACCATCACTGAAAAAGAAAACAAGAAAAGAAGAAAAGAAGTCCACTTCAGGGTGTGTCTCTGCTATCACTGGTAGACAGAGTGAGCAGACAACCCACATCTGTACTGAAAAATCCCAGCAAGCCAGCTGTGGATTCATGGCAGGATGGTGGATAATACTAGTAAGCCTGCACCTTCAGTTCCTCTGAAGTTTAGGCTGGTTTCTTGCTGTGAAGCTGGAACTCAATTTGTTCAGCCTACAATACTCGGTTTGCCTGCTGGAACTTGGTGTCTTAACCTCAGGCCAACTTGAACTTTATTCTGCCTCACTCTGACACCGGGAGCCACTAGGTGGAACCTGCCTGAAGGTGCTCTGAGTTCTGAGTTCAGTTGGTCTCTCTAAAATGGCTACTGGCCAATTGCCCTCTTGTGTGAGTTGTCTAAATCTGAATACCTCACAGCTCCTGAAGTCTGCTGAGTTTACTGTGCAATTCACCGGGACATTTCTCCGTGGAGGTCTCTGAGGTTGGCAGTCATCACCAAGCATCTGCGAGTACAAGCCACCCTTCCCACACAGTGAGTCATAGCTCAGGGAGAAAGTGATGTTTGCCACCTCCTTCTTCTACATTGAGGTCTCTCTCTTTGCTCTCCCTGTGGGCTTCAATTCTCACTTCAGATCTTTGCTAGGTCCTGGGGACCCACGTCCCTCCTTCTCTTCCTCACATTGCTATATTCCAGCATCTGGACACAAAATCTTAGACTGGATTTGGGTTTTCTGATTTCTCTTTGTGACCATAATTTATTCATGAATTTTGGCAAGAATATCATAAAAGTGAAGGTGTGTCCACCTTACAGCCTCTCACAGGGAGCCATGGGATGTCATTGTGTCTCCTTATTGATATTGTATTTGATTATTTGGTGAGAGTGGTATCTCCCACATAGCTTTACAATTTGCTGATGTTTTTCTTTGTCATTCATAGATACTCTACAGGGAGAGTCTTCTTCATCAAATGTCTTATTTCTCATTGTATTTTAATCCACTAATTGCAGCATCCATAAAAACTGATGATAACAATTATTGTGGGTCTGTTAAATTGTGATTTTTGTGTTGTTTACCTTTATATTTATTAATTGGAAGTCTACTATAAGGCAAAACCCTTCTTTCATCTGTCTCTGTCTACTAATCTATTTGTCTGTCTGTCTGTCTATATATTGTTACACAAATCCTTTGTATATTTGAAAAGCTCTGAACTGCTTTGTACACAACCAACATTTGTTTGAGTTTCTATGATCAATTAGCCTTTGATTTAAGTTCTGGAGCACATCAGTGACTACAAATAGTTCTTGTCTTAGGAACATTCTAGTTTATTCATCAGACTCTTGTGAATTGGATTACCATATAGCTTATTTCCTCCAAGGTTGCTCAGGCAACTGAATTGATCATGAAACTTCTACTGACCAAGATCCCTCAAGTTTCAGCAAACATATGAATCATTCAGGAAACATACAAAGCCTCTGTGGGCAGGCTAAGTAAAAACAGTAAGACCTGGGTTTCTGCATGTGTCACTGTCGATCCTGAATGATTAAGACACAGATGATGAAGCAAGCTCTAATTTGGATGTCAGAGCCCCAGCTGACATTTAAACCCTTTGCAAGAACCCCTGAAGAAGCCAATTAATCTCTTCTACTTTTACCTACTTTGATGACAAGATGTGTTTTCACTTATTCAAAAGAGTGGTTCTTCTTGTCCAAAGCATTTGAACAGTGCTTTCTTGTAGTGTCATCCTCTTTTCTTAGGACTCATTGGTTTGTTTGACAAATGGTGAAAAATGTTTTCGGTGGATAAAAAAAAATACTGATTTCCTGATCATTCAAGGTTGTGTAACCACAAAACTTGGTAGCAATATTGGAAAGGGATGGTTTTGTTTACTCTTGAGTTTTGGATGGCTCTGCATGACCTGAGGTTTTTGGTATAAGATTCTGAAGACTATCATAGAAAAATGAACAAAACACATTATTATAGTTCAAAATGTTATGAAAATGTAGAGAAGTTTCATATACAAATAGTGTTTTTAAACATTAATCAGTCATCTTTCTGACAAAATACTTAAGATAATCAACTCATAAGGAAGAAAGTTTATTTTGGTTCACAGTTTTGAAGGTTTTAGTCCACTGTTGCTTGACTTTGTTGCTTTGGACCTGTGGCAGCACAGAGTGTCATAACGAAAGCACAAGGCAGAGGAGGCCCGTTCACCTCATGATGGACAGGAAAGGCCCAGGGTTGAGGATGCACACTGAATGACCGATTTCTTTCCACTAGGCCCTGCTGCCTAAAGGTTCCACTACATCCTGTTAGCACCATCGTGAGGACCAAGCCATTAACACAGGGCCTTTGTGGGACAGGTCTAGATCCAAACTACAGCCTGCATGTGTGTGTAAGTTTGACTTCATTTATGAGGAGGACCTGAAGCATAGTTGGGTCAGGAAGAAAGTCTGTTTGAAGTTTGATAATCAGTGACGAGGGTTCAGAAGCAACTCCTCCACTCCCTAGCATGAGAATTTGGGCGAATCATTAAAAAGCTGACTTAACTTGCTCATCAGCAGAAGAGAGTGATGCTACTATCTGCTCTGCTAGACCCCCAGGAAATGGGTGAAGTCCCAGCACATCATGATTCAGAAAAGCATTTATTATTTCACCTACAATAGCTCGTATATTCTTTGTTATTTTGGGTCATAAATGAATCTAGTTAACTGTTCTTTTTAGAAGTAAAGGAAATTAACCCCCACTGGGTAGGGTAATTTGAAATAAACACTACATTCTACTTAGATTGTAAGAAATGTTTAGCTATGACTCGAATAATGGTGAAAGTGACTTTTCCTTTGTCAGTAGGCTATCAGTTATTACTGTCTTGTTTTTATTTTGTTGATTTAGCAACAAAAATGTTCATTTACAATAAACTTTGAAAAAATAATTTAAGCTGTAGGATAGAAGTATTATTCATTGCTTTAAAGAAGCTGCTCATGTGATGGTCTGTTTCTTATGAATGGACTCTGCCACATGTTAAATCAGTGCATTTTTTCTGAGTGAGATCAATGCCCAGCTGGGGCAACCATCAGAGGGAAAGTTTCCAGGCCCCCTGCACTATGGAGCATGTTAAGCCTACTGTAACATTTGTTTAAATTTCTCTCTTCTATCTTCTTAAACAGTCTTAAATATAAAACCAATTCACACCCTTTAAGGAAAAAAAGAGTTATCTTATGTATTTGCTGATCTCCTTGTAAATCTCCTGAGGGTGATTAATATGATTACTTAAACCCAACTGTCCCAAGGAGATTTCTGGCAGTTTTATGAGGGAATTAGTTATTTTCTATTTTATGACCGATCTTTTTCCTCTTGGCTGGGGAGCCTGTGGATCTGGCACAGCTCAGAGCCAGAAGCATTTGCTCCAGACCTGCACCGTTTTCCCAGCCTTGCCTCATCCAGGCTCACAAGATGCACACTTCTGTGAAACTTTTGTTCTGTGCTCTCTCTCTCTCAGTGTGGCTCTGTCTGCGGGGCAGAATTAAAAATGTACAGTGATTAGGGCTGGGGATATAGCTCAGTGGAATAAGTGCTTGCCTGGCAAGCACAAGGTCCTGAGTTCAATCCCCAGTACCGCAAAAAAAAAAAAAAAAAAAAAATGTACAGTGATTAAGAGATGTTTCTTGCCCTTGTTAGCAGATTATTACTGACAGGACTTCCGCTTTCATTACACTAAGCAGGTGTCTCCATGCTGGCCCCGACCTCTCAGTGGCATTTCCTCCATTCCTTCTGCTTTAATTTTTGTTTTTCATTCTGTTTAACTCTATGCTTATGTGTCATTAACCTTCCTTTAAAAAAACAAAGGGGGCCAGCTATAGTGTTATACACCTATAATCGTAGCTCTCTGGCAGGCTGAGGCAGGAAGATTGCAAGCTTTAGCCCAGTCTGGGCAACTTTGTGACTTAGCAGGACCATGCCTCAAAGTAAAAGAGGACTGGGGTGTAACTAAGTGCAAAGCCATGGGTTCAAGCTCCACTACCACAAAGTAAATGCATACACACATGACTACATAGCAAATATTGCTACCTTCTCTGTCACTTCCCAGAGAAGACAACAAGAACAGCGGTGGTCCTCCAAGCCCACCCCAAACATGTGGTAGTTTACCAAGTGCCACAAACGTGCTGCATGAGAAGCTGCGGGCGGGGTGGGGAAAGCAGTCTGAACTTTACTAAGCCTGACCCTGACCCCCTTACAGGGTGTCACTGCTCACTGTCTGAGAACCACAGGATTAGAGAATTAGCCTGGGTCCTCACAGAGCTATGCAAAACCGCAACCAGGCCGAGACCTACCTGTGGTAGACATCGCTGTCAGGACAGAGCCATAACCCCCAGCCGCCCTCAGCCTATAGCCGGTGTCCCGCATCAGCGGAACCCCACCGGCAGTGTGAAGGCGTACAGACAGTGCAGGGCGGCAGGCAGAGGGCTGGATAGAG
This sequence comes from Dinomys branickii, assembly GCA_004027595.1. Taxonomy (NCBI): domain Eukaryota; kingdom Metazoa; phylum Chordata; class Mammalia; order Rodentia; family Dinomyidae; genus Dinomys; species Dinomys branickii. The sequence goes on along the minus strand of PVLD010023666.1, from coordinate 18,546 downwards.
CTGGGTGCAGGAGGGACCAGGAGAGACAGCAAGCACTGTTCATCTCTAGTGAAGAAGGGTGGCCTAACAGGCGACAGGAGCACAAGGTGATAGATGCTAGAATGGTTATCTGGGAAGGGGTTGGGGGATCCAGGAACAGCGACTTTTAGTACCAAAGCCAAGGAAGTGTGGAAAGTAACAAATGTTAGTGCCAGTGCAGAAGATGAGAGGAGTGGAATCCACGTGCTTTGCTGGCGGGAATGTAAAACCGTGCAACCCCAAAGAGCTGAGTATAGAATTGCCACAGCATAACTTAGGAAGTGGAAAGCAGGGGTTCAAGTACATGCTCACACCACAGTGTTCATGGCAACACCCCTCGGAATAGCCAAGGGGTGGACACCGCCCTCGTTCTCAGCACATGGAAGGGTGTACAGCCTCTCCTCTGCGGCCAAGTGCTTTGTGTCTGCAGATTCAAACAACTGTGGACTGAAGATGTAGTTAAGACAGTGACAATTTTGACTGTAATGAAAATGTACAGCTCATTTTTTGCCATTATTCCCTAAGCAGTATAGTGCATAGTATAGCAACCAGTAGTGTAGCATTTGTAATAGTTATTGTAAGTAATTTAAAGTTGCTTTAAAGTATATGAAGAAAACTGAATGTGGTGGTAGATGCCTGTAATCCCAGCACATGGGAGACCGAGGCAGGAAAATGCTAAGTTGAAGGTTACATAGTGAGTTCAGGGTCGGTGTAGCTACATAGCAAGATCCTGTCTTAACAGAAAAACAGAAGTACACAGGAGGAGGTGTGTGGGTTATATACAAGTACTGTGCCATTTTATATAAGGCACATAAGCATCTGGTGATTTTGTTGGTCATGGGTGACTGTATGTATAATGGGATAGGACTCAGGAATGGATAGGAGGAGGGTAAGGGCTCACATGATGCTGTTTAGGGATGTTTATTTTTATGGAGAGATAGAATTTTATTGATCTTTTTGTTTCATTTCAACTTAAAGAGACTTAAAGTCACATTTTATTCTGTTGTCATCTTTAGATAGGTAATGTTCAACCTAAAAATCAAAGAACCACCAAAAATTGAAATTACTCTTAATTTATGATAGGGATGGGGTTTGGTCTTTTTGTCTTGTTTTGTATCTCACAAGTCCTTGAATTCATTTATCTTTCTAATCTTCTAAGATCTTCATAGCTGTGCCCAATATACACAAACTTACTTATCTTAAATAAAATTTTTATCAAGGATCAAAAACAACTTAGAAATTAAAATGGTAATATTTTCTTATTGTATTGCAGTAGATTTCTTCTCAAATTTACCATGTTTTGAACAATGTACAGGAGTACAATTAATATGAAAAAGAAAAAAGAAATGTCACAGATACTATAGTAATTTTGGATTCGTCTATTTCTTCCCTTAGTTGTGTCTGGTTTAGTTTATGTATTTTGAACCTCTGTTGTTAAGTGTATATGTAGTTGGCAATGTTATGTGTTTTAGTGAATTAATTTTTTCATGATTATATTCTTCATTCTTGGTAATTATCCTTGAAAAGTCACTTTGCCTGATACTACTCTAGTAACTTGCTTTCAGTTGATTAGTCTTTGTAGACTATATTTTTCCACCCTTTTACATGTAACTTGTTTGTTTCATTATGTTTAAAATGGGTGTTTTTAGAGAGTAGAGGAGTATTGTTCTGTGTAGTTTTATTTACTATAATCTGACAATCTCTGTCTTTTAATTTATGTCATCAGACCATTTATAGTTACACATGTACAGTTACAAGTGTACAGTACTTCTTTCTGGCCTCCATTGTTTTCTAATGAGAAATTCCCTGTCATTTGAGTTTCTACAGATCATTGTTCCTCTGACTGCTTAACAAGACTTTTTTCTTTATCTTTGGTTTTTAGATGTTTGATTATTTTTCTGAGTTTCAAATATCCTACTTGGAGTTTGCTGAAATTTTAGAACCTGTAAATATATATTTCTATCAAATTTGGGAAGATTTTAGTCATTTTTTTATTCAAATTTTTTTGTATCATTATCTTTTTCCTATTTTCCTTGGATTTCAATGGCATGAATGTTTTTGTCCAAGGCTTCTAAGGCTTCTTTTTTCAATATTTTTTGCTGTGTTCTTCAGCTTGAATTTGTCTTTAGGTTAGTGAACTCTTTTCTTAGTCTTCCCTAATCTTCTACTGACACCAGCCAGGAAAATTCATACTTCATATATTGCAATTCTTTGTTCTAAAATTTTCATTTTAAGAAAGATAGCATCTAGTTTTCTGCTGAGAACTTGATTTTTTTCATTTATTTCAAATATGTGCAACTTTTATTTCATGGAGGCTGCTTATAAAAGTTACCTTAACATCTAATAATTTCAATATCCAAACATCTCAGGTTTGACTTCTGTCGACTGTCTTTTCTCTTGAAAGCTGGTGACAAAGTTATTTGTATTTCAAGTAATTTTGGATTATATTCAAATGTGGACATTTTGGATGCTATGTTTGAAACGGCAACAAACTAAATTAAGACTAAGTTTTGACTGCTTTCTGTGGGCAGTAGTTGTATATTCAACCTTGAAAGCCTTTGTTTTTGAAATAATAGCATCCATCGAAACCCAAACCTTGACATTAGTATAACGTGTATGTGTGATTCCTATGATTTTTTTTCTGAGTCTTTATTTAATAGAACCTGTGCTGCAGCATGGGGTGGGCCAATAGACAGGCAAGAGCCCTCCTAGAATAAAACCTTGGTTCTGTGGTATTTTATCACACATGCAGGGCCCTCTGTTTGTCTCTGCAAGGCAGTGCACGCCTTACGTGTTATCTGGGAGCCAGGTAGTATGTAACGTGGTCTACTTCTCAGAGCCTCTGCTGTGTATCAGGGACCCCTGCATTGGGCTCCAATCTCTGGCCAGGTGTTATGGTGCTTGATAAAAAGAGCAGGACAAAGTGGTGGTCCAGCGGGAACTGGGGTGACCAGTTGTGCGCAGGCAGCCAGGACCCCAGCATTTAGTTATCACATTTGCATTGAGGAGAATGGTGACGGGGCTGCGGCGTGCTGGACAAGTGGAGACGCAGGCAAGGCCCGTAACGGAGGGGACCCAGCACTCTGCCGACGGGGCAGCAACAGCCAGATTCGGGTTATGATTCACATATGACCCGCCTTAGAGCCAATCCTCGGAAGGAATTTTCCCCCAGAGTCACGCAGGCCTCAGTGCGTCTGCTGTCTTAGCCCCACAGTCTCACAGCCCACCTCCCCGGGCTCCACGGTGGCTGTTGGCAAAGCGCAGCGCTAGCCTGACGCCACTCGCTTGCTGTCGTGAAGAAGACACACAGCCTCGGCCACACTCGCTAATTACACTGAAAGCCGGTTTAGGGAAGTCAGCTCTATAGGGGGCGCTGCTTGCGCAATCTGACGTGGGCCCAGAGAGGGCGAGGTGGCGTCCTCCACAGCTGTGCTTCTCCGGCCTGCGCTGCAGGACAGCTCAGGTGCAAGCCCGGGTTTGTGTCAGTTGATACGTGGATCCGAGGATCCCCCTTTTTCCGTCTCTCCTTTCTGCAGTTTCTCAGTCCCCCTCCCCTGCACTCTGGTCCTTTGCACCCTCAGAAAGAAAAATGGACTTTGGCAGGGTATTTACCGCCACACTGCTGCACATTTTCGTGGAACTGAAGCTAGCGTCAGGGCAAAGCAACAACAACAAAAAAAGAGATTTAAGTCAACGTGGGTTTCTTCCGTTCTGCCCAGCAAACAGAGTCTTTTTCCAGCCTCCTGGCCAGAACGAGCGTTGTCTCTGCACTGTTACCTGGGTGGTTGTCTTTCCTGAGCAGTGTTCCCGCTCAGTCTCGGGGAGAAGAGCTGAGAACTCCAGAGGCCCCCCCACCGTACTCCGGCTGTTCTGCACCCTCTGTTTCCTGCGTCTATCTGCCTGCTATATTTTACTTTCCAGCCCTCGGAGAGTTGATTTTGGAGTTTGGCCATCACCAGAAAATGTTTTGGGGTAATTTTATATTTATCAGTTTGAAATACTTGTAGATTTCACAGGGAGTTGAAAAGTAATAGAGAAGTCCTGTACACTATTCACCCAGTTTGTCCAGTGGTTATGTAATTACTCTTCATATACCTGTACATAAATATGAACAGATATAGCGTGGTGTCAAAACCAGAAAACCTATGCAAGCAATGTATTGTATTACTAGTGTAAGAACCTGAAAGTGGAAATATAAATTAGGAGGTATGAAGGGAATCTGCTCAAAAGTAAAGAGTAAATGGGATGAGAGGAAGAGAAAAGGAAGAAAGGGACAAATATGTATGTATGTATGTATATGCAGGATGGCTAACATGGTTCCACTATTGACTTATGTCACTGTATGGTAAGGAACAGTTGATGATTGGTTGTTTGACTAAGATTGTATGTCTATATGTGTTTTCCTGAGCATACACTTTGAAGTTATCAATATATAATACAGCAATCATTGTTAATTCCCTGTCACTTTGTCTATAATTCAGTTTTGATTGCACTGTTCTTGTGCTACTTTGTGTCTCTTTGTTAATGTTTTCCTTTTTCTTTTTTACTTAAAAAAAAAAACAGAAAACCAACATGGATACAAGACATGTATGCCATTCTATGGCACTGTACCACACTGTAAGATCATGCATGACCACGTAACCAAGATGCAGAGCTATTCCATCACCACAAATGTCTCCTTCATGCAGCTACTTTGTCAAACCCAACCCCTCCCCACCTCCATACTAACCTTTGGATGCAAACTCATGCATTACCCATCTTTACAATTTTTTTTTGTAATCTGGAATGCTACGCTTGTATAAATGGAATCATAACAGAATGAACCTTTTGAGATTCTCCCCCCCCATCAGCATATTACCTTTAGACTCCCTCCAGGTTATCTGTGTCAATAGTTTTTTTGTTTGTGTTTTGGGGGGCAAGGATTGAACCCAGAGGTGCAGTCTCATTGAGCTCTATCTCTGGTCCTTTTTTTTTGAATTTTGAAACAGGTTCTTGCCAAATTGCCAGTCCAGCCTCAAACTTCCAATCCTCTTCCCTTAGCCTCTTGAGTAGCTGGTGTTACAGGCACATACCACCACATATAGTAGTGTGTGTTTTTTAATTGTTATATAGTAGTCTATAATTTGGATGTGCCATTTTCTTTTAACCGTTTTTCTGTTGAAGACATTGTGACTGTTTTGAGTTGTGGTCTAGCATACATAAAGCTTCTGGGAACATTGATAGAGTGTTTGAACTTAAATTTCATTTCTCTGGGATAAATACCTAGACGTGTGATAGCTAGGCATATCAGTATGCTTCACTTTCTAAGACACTGTCGGACTATCTCCATGGTGCCAATGTGTGTGTCCATCAGAAGGAGTAAGTCATCTATTTTTCTGTACTCTTGCCAGCATTTGGTTTAGTCGCTATTTTCAAAAAGTGTTATGCATTTGGTAAATGTATAGTGATATCTCACCAGAACCTTAATCACACTCCCTTCGTAGCTAATAATATTGCACACTTTTCCTTGTTTTTATTTGCCATCTGCAGATCATCTGATGAAGTCTGTCTTTCTGGTTTTCTAAATAGATTGCTTGTTGGCTTATTGGTGGCTTTGGAGACCCTTTCTGCTCAGATGAGTCTTTTGTCAGATATGTCATTTTTTTTTTACTAGTTTGTGTTTTCATCCACCCAACAGAATTTTTTATTATTATAAAGAGAATTTTAAAAAAAACCAATAATGCAACAACAACAACATAGAGGAAAACAAAACAAAGCAAAAACAATAAAAATGATACAGGGTTTCAAAACAGAATGATAGGAATTAACAGTGGTTGTTTACGTGTTGTTATCTTCAGTGATCTTGCTCAGATTCTCAGATTACCAGAATTTTTTTTTTTTTTTGAGACAGGGTCTTGCTATGTATTTCAAACCAACCTTGAACTCACTGTGTGGCCCAGGCTGACCTCAGACTCCTCTCTCAGTCTCCTGTGTGCTAGGATTCCAGGATGTACCAACATTCTGCCACCCATTACAGAAGTTTTATTATTATTATTATTTACTTTTTGAGACAGGGTCTCACTGTGCAGTTCAGGCTGGCCTTGAACTCTGTAGCCAGGCTGGCCTTGAAATTGCAACAGTACTGCCTCAGCTTCCCAAGTAATAGGGTTACAGGAGTGCACCACCATGCCTGGCTACCCGTTGAAAGAATTTTATACACTGAAAATATTTTTAGTTCAATGTATTACAATTTCCTTTCTCTCTCTCTCTCTCTCTCTCTCTCTCTCTCTCTCTCTCTCTCTCTCTCTCTCTCTTGCCTTAAGGTCATGACTTCAGTACAACTGAGAACCCCACATTAAGCCCCAGTTTCCAAAGATTCCCTAAAATTTCTTAAAAGTTTTATATATGTTTAAAATTTATGTCATATTTTGGGGTTGATTTGTGTAAGGTGTGAGGTGTAAGTCAAAATTCATTTGTTTTCCACCCTGTGGAGATACAGTCATTCTGACACTGTGAGTCTAAAGACCCATTCCACCACAGAGTGGTTTTTGCAGCTTTAGCAAGTACTGTGTAAGGCCCCTTCTGGGGTCCCTCTTCTGCCTGTTAACTGTGAATTGCTTCTGCAGCAACTACAACACAGTTTTGGTTAATACAGCTATCTGAGCAATGATTCTTACCACTTTTTTCTCTTTCATAATTATATTAACTGTTTTAATGTCTTCAACTTTGCATATAATTTCTAGAATAGAGTAAAATAATATGATCCCTCTCTGCAAAAATTTTTCTCCTGGGATATTGATGAGAATTGTGTTAAATATACATGTCACTTTGGAAAAGTTGAAATTTTACTACATTGAAACTTTCATAAATGAATATGTTATTTTCCTGTATTCTTTTAAATCTTTAATTTTTAGAAATCGCTCTTCTGTAGTTCTCAGTGACCAAATGCTATGCATTTTTTGTTTGTTTTTTGAAACAAGGTCTTGCTGTATAGTCTAGGCTGCCCCTGAACTAACTATAAGCCCAGGTTGGCCTCAAACTTGTAAGTATCCTCCTGCCTCAGCCTCCCAAGTGCTGGAATTCCAGGCATGCACCACAACTGGCTACATTTTTAAAGCTATATCTCTAACAATTTATTTTGTAATTGCAAATACAGTGTACTTTTAATTTTCTTTTCCAGATGTTTATTGTTTGTATATAAAAATGTAATCAGATTTTGAATGTTGATATTGTACATTGTCACCTCTTCAAACTCATTCATTACTTCCTGGAGGTTTTTTTGTTGATTTTTCCATATAGACAGTTATGTTATCTGCAAGTAGAAAGTTTTAGTTTTCTTTTGCTGTGGATGCTTATAGATTATGATTCTGTCGTAACTACTACTATGTTGATTAACATGCTAAAAGAGCAGACTATCCTTGCTTAGCCCAGGACTTCAGGAAAGGCATTCAGTCTTTCACATTGTTCATATTTTTAGCAATGTTTTGGTTTCCTGGGGGTTTTATCATTATTTGATGGTGAACTTCATCAAACGTCTTTTCTGAGTAAACTGATATGATTATGTGGTATTCTTAGATAGCCTGTTAACATATGATGTATTTTCAAATATTAAGCAAGCTTGCATCTCTGAATAAACCTGACTTGGTCATGGTATATATAGTTTCTCTTCATGGATTGCTGAATTCTGTTTGTTAACAATTGTTAACAATTTTGCTGTCTGTATCCATGATGGAATGGTGTGTGGTTTTCCTTTCATTCTTGTCTGTTTTATTCTCTTTGGTTCTACAATCAAGGTATTATTGTCCTTATCAATTTTGAAGTGGCTCCTCCTCTTCTATTTTTGGAAGAAACCATGGGAAATTGATGTCAGTTGTTTTTTAAATGTTTGGTAGAATTTTGCTATGACACCAACTAGGCCCAGAGATTTGTTTTGGGGGAGTTTTTGTTTATTTTATTTTATTGTTTTTTTGGGACTAAGTTTTGCTTTGTAGTTCAGGCTGGCTCTGAACTTACTATGTAGCTCAGGCTGGCCTTAAAACACATGGCAATCCTCCTGCCTCAGCCTTCTGAGTGCTGGGATTATAGGTGTATGCCACCATGCCTGGCATGGGGACAGTTTTTATATTATGAATTCAGTTGTGTTAATGGATGAGAGCATTTTGGTGATTTATGCCTTTTTAATCAATTGTTCCATTTTATCTAAGTTATCAAATTCATATGTCTAGAATTAGTCATAGTATCTCCTTTCTGTTCTGATGTGTCCTGTGTCTGTAGTGATATCCCTGACTTTATGTTATTGAAAAAGAATTTTTCTTTTTCTCTTTTTTTGTCTTCTTTTTTCTTCTGTTTTCTAAAGTAGGCATTTAGTGCTGTAAATATTTTTCTCAGCAGTGCTTTAGTTACATCAGACAGACTCGAATGTGCACTATTTTCATTTACATTTAGCTTAGTGTATTTTTAAAAATTTTCTTAAGACTTTCTGTTGACTTTATTGTAAGTGGTAAAGCAAGTCAACCACACAGAGTCCTCAAGAATTATTCCAGCAAGGCCAAGGGGATCATTTACACTCAGAGGCCAATGAAAGTAAAGGAACTACTGCACACACAGGTCCTAGAGAAAACAGGCTTGGCACACTGTGCGGGGGCCATATGGAGAGGGTTCCAGGGTAAGAGTGGAACCGTACAGCCAGGAGCTGAGACACTGGAAGTCCATGCACAGGTAGGTGTGCTTACAGGGGTCAGAGTGAAGGACACAGCACAGTGCATGATGGGGTGTCACTGGTGTGTTTGGAAGTCAGTAGGCTGCAGTCAGGGAGAGCAGGGGGACTGGCAGAAACCAGCCTTATCACGTTGGTATACCTGCCACTTGCCGGTGTGCTCATAACCTGTTTGTGGGGATTGTAAGGGATCAGGAAGATAGGAAGCTTAAAATTTGTATAATACACACTTTATGAATTATTCAACAGTGTATTGATTAGTTTCCCAGTACTGGGAAAAATTTTTGTTGTATTTGTTAACAAAGTTTGGTTTGATTGCATTATGGTCAGAGAACATTGCAAGTAGGATTTTAATTCTTTCTTTCACCTTTTTAGATTGTTTTATTAACCAAGATACAGTCTCTTCAGTTATGTTTCATGCACATTTGAAAAGAATGTGCATTTTTCTATTGCCAGGTGGAATGCTCTATAAATGTCAGTCAGATCAGGTTGGTCAGTGGGGTTATTAAATTATTCTGTATTGTTGCTAACATTCTACTTAGTTTTCCTATCAGCTGCTGACAGTTGCTGTAGTGGATACATTATGTATTGTGCTCTTCCTAGTAGTTATTCAGAGTAGAAGACATAGGCATGATGTCTTCTCTATACCATATTAGCACAAAACTTTCTTTTTAATGAACTAAGAGAAACTACATATAGCTATATAACTATCTTAAGTATCTTGTGTGTGTATATGTGTGTGTGTGTATTTTATATATATATGTGTGTGTGTGTGTGTGTGTGTGTGTATATATATATATATATATATATATATATATAACTTTTTTCTTTACTCCCTTTTTCCTTTCCCCCATCACAGTTTGTCTTTTCTTTTGAACTGTGTCTTAGTTACTTTTCTCGCTTGCTGAGACAAAATACCCAACGCCCAAAATGAAGGAAGGAAAGGTTTATTTCCTTATAGTTTATGAAGGTTTCAGTCCATACTTGGCTGGCGACAAGGCAGAGTGGCACATGGCAGAGGGCAACAGTTCATGGTGGCAGAACACAGCAAAGCAACAAGAGCGAAACAGAGGAGGGGCGGCAGCAGCCTCTCTCCCTCCCTTACACTGTGTGCAAACTGCCCGCCCCAGGGCAGGTGTAACACTCACACTCATAATCCCGGTGTTGGATCATGGATCAGTCACAAACCCTAGAAGCCCATCCCATGACTGCATGGGGATCTGGGGGGACATACAGACACAAACCATAACATTCCATCCCCAGCCCCTCAAAGACTCAAGCACACCTCTGTATACAAATGGCACTTTAGTTCAGCTCTAAGAGTTGCTAAAGTCCTAACAGTTTCAACACGGCTGAAAATTCCAAGTAGCAAGTCTCCTCCAAGATGTAACGCAAACTCTTAGCTGTGAGCCTCTGTACAAATGAAAAGCTAAACACTTCCACCATTCAATGGCACAAAATAAACATTGTCATTCCAAAAGATACGACTGGGGATACAGAGCATTGGGACCGAAGCAAGTCCAAAATCCAGCAGGGCTAACATTATGTCCTGTAGTTCCATGTCCAGCATCTGAAGAAATCTGTGGCACATTGTGAGCTCCAAAGGACTTGCATGAATCCACCCCTATGGCACTTCCAGTGGTTACAGCTCCAACAGCATCTCTCTTGAGCCTGCTTTGCTCCCTCCTTGCAGCTTTCCTCAGACAATCATGTTCCTGGCTTTTCCAAACTTCTGAGGTCACTGCACCTTTGGCTTCACACTCACAGCTTCATGCACTGCCCTCTCAGAGGCACACTGCCTGTCCTCCCAGATCTTCTTCTGAAATCGAGGTGGAAGCCTTTTTTACCTCAGAATTCTTGCATTCCGTATGAGCCCAAAACCAGTGCCATGTGGACGATGCCAAGGTCTGCTGCCACCTGGAGCAGTAGCCAAGCTTTACCCTCTCTTGGCCATAGGGGTCGAATGCCTGGATTGCTGTGTACTCTGAATCCAATTCTGAGGAGCAAATTCTTTATGCCACCGCCATTCTGGAACCTGGTGCAGCTGCTGCCACCATTCTGGAACACGGCGCTCTACAGCTTTCTTCTCAAAGCAAAATCTTTCACCTTTGCAGTTTTGAGACTGCAAAGGGTGGAGACTTGCTTCTTGTGATGTCCTCAGGTCATCTTTTCTATTCTCCAGTTCCTTCTCAGCAGTGGAGATCTCCTCAGCCTTATCTCCACAGTCCACCGCTTTACTCGAGCTTCCTTTTTTGTACAAACTCACAACATTTTAAAACATCCTGCTGAGCTCTTTGCTCTTGATTCTCAACATAGATCTAGCTAAAAGTCCCCAACAATAGCCATGCCACTGCCCCAACATTCAACTGCCTTGAAATTTCTTTTGTCAGGTTAATCAGTCTGCCATCCTTAAACTCAGTATCAGGCATAGTCTCTGGTCATGAGCAAAATGCAGACAACCTTTCTGCCAAGCCATAACACATCATCTGGAGTCCAAGAACCAATGCAGTCCTTCTTCCCAGCAGAAATCTAGGAAGTATCAATGCTAATGGTCTCAATTCACCAATCAAAAGAAACAGACTGGCAGAATGGATCAAGAAGTAATATCCAACAATATGTTGCATACAAGAAACCTTTGAAAGGATGGAAAACAATAATACATGACAGAGGAACATAGAAAAAAGCAGGGGTAGCCGTTCTATTTGCTGACAAAGTGCATTTCAAGCTGTGACTGATTAACAGAGACAAAGAAGCTCAGTGAACGATCCAAGAGAAAGAAATAGTAATCATAAATATATATGCAACAAATACCAGTGCACCTAACTACATAATGCAAATATTAATGGACATGAAAAATCAAATAAGCAGTAATACAATTATAATGGGAACCTCAGTAGTCTATTGCCACAAATAGATCAAGTAGACAAAAAAAATCAACAATGAATTATCAAAACTGAACCAAACTTTTGAACAAATGGACTTGGTGGATGCCTACAGAGTGTTCCAATCCAGAACACCAGAATACACATTCTTCTCAGCTGCACATGGGACAGTCTCCAAAATGGGCTACATACCAGCTCATAGAAGATGCTTAAATAAATGCAAAGGAAGTGAAACAACCCCAGACCATAGTTATTACCAGATCACAGTGCAATGAAATTGGAGATCAATGTCAAGAGAAACCACAAGAACTTCATAAACACATGGAAATTAAATAGCACCCTCCTGAACAGCAAATGAGTCATAGGCGAAATTAAAGAAGAAATCAGACAGTTTCTACAATTAAATGATATGACAGTACAACATACGAGGACTTATGGGATGCAAAGACTCAAATCCATACAATTAAAGATAGAAATAGAGTGAGAAAAACACAGGCCCTGACAGAATTCACTGCTCAATTCTACAAGAAATTTAGAGAAGACCTGATGCTTCCACCCTTGCATCTTCCCTTTGTACTTAGTTAACTTTACATCAGTGCGAGTCTGCCTTGTGACAATACAGCTACACTTTTTTGTGTGAGCAAGAGAAAGAATGTATGTGAGTGATTAGCCCCTCCTCTGCTTCTGTGTGATGGTACTGGCAACTGTTTTGTAATCATAAGCAATTCTTTTTTTTTTTTTTTTTTGGCGGTACTGGGGATCAAACTCAGGACCCTGTCCTCGCTAGGCAGGTGCTTATTCCACTGAGCTATATCCCCAGCCCCCTGTTCTGTAATCAAAGCACAAGAGTCATTTGCAGAAGTTTTCAATAAATCACTTACATTCTCATTCTCTTATCTGCCCTCTCTCTTGCTCTGTCTGTCTGTCTCTCTTCCCTCCATGACAGTCTTCTGAAAGAAAGCATATTCCTTTTTTTTTTTTTTTTTGGCAGTACTGGGGATTGAACTCAGGACCCTGCGCTTGCTAGGCAGGCACTTATTCCACTGAGCTATATCCCCAGCCCTGAAAGCATATTCCTTGAAAACAATCCAAGTAAAACAGAAAGCCTGAATGAACAAAGAGCTCTGAAAGGAACAGAGAGAGCAGCCCGACTGGGTGGGCTGCAGGAAATGAGCAGCGATGTAAGGATGCAGACAGACGTCTATCACGTTACACAAAGTAGGTGCTATATAGACCTGCATGTATATGTGGTGTACGTGGAATCATGCAGTATGGCGTCCCTTCACACCCATGAATCACTGGCTTCATGACTCCCTCAGAGACCAACATCTGAAGATGCTCAAGTCTCATATATAACAGGTGTAGTTTGCAAAAAACTTACGTATACCTTCCTGTACAGTTGAAATTATGCCTAGAGGACTTACAAAACCTAATATAATGTAAATGCTACATGAATAGTTACTGTACTGTATTGTTTAGGGAATAATAAAAAAGTCTGTTCATGTTTACTATATACACTTTAAAATTTTTTTTTAATTTTAAAGACAAAAGAATGGAGACATATAAACCAGAATAACACAAAAACAATACAGGAAATACAGAATTATAGAGAAGGTAGTAGGGAATTAGTACTGGATGCTGTATTACATAATGTTATCTTCACGTTAGTTAACACAAAAACAATAAAGGAAATACAAAATTATAGAAAAGATAGGGTATTAGCGCTGGATGCTGTATTACATGTTATCTTGTATTTGTTACTTAGTTATACAGATGATGGCTCGTTTGATTAATCAGTTTTCTCCACCCTGATCTCCATTGTTCTCCCACCCAATCAGTCGTTTTCCCTCTGATAATAACTGTACTTTTGGGTTTATTTACTCCCTCGAGCTTTCACATTGGGAAGATATGGCTGCTTCAAATTATGCTGTAACAATCATGTGTGCACACAAATTGGTATGGGAGGAGGTGGAAAAGCACCCATCCTCAAAGACGGTAGATAGGCAGGGAACCAGCTCACTATGGTCAGGCCCCCATTGACAAGCCCTCAAGGCCATCGGGGTGTTTGTTTTTTAACACAGGGTTTTGCTATGTAGTTCAGGCTGGCTTTCAACTCTCACTACGTAGCCCTGAAATTGTGGCGATCCTCCTGCCTCAGCCTTTGGAGGGCTGAGATTACAGGCGTGCACCACTATGTCCCGATCAGATACAATTTAAAAAAAAAATATTTTCCATCCCCACTTGTTGAGTCCACACGTGTGGAGTCGGTATATATGATTAACATACCGTAAGATGGATCAGGGACAACCTTGCTTGGAAAAACAACTAGGATTAGCGTGAGCAGATAACAGAGAGTAAAGATTACAGAGGCTCCCAATAGTGGCATTGTTGAAAGCCAGTGGAGCTGTTTGTAAGCCCAGGGCTGTCCTCCAGACTGAGCAGGGGACTGTCAAGATTAGGGCAGTGTCCATGAATGTGATATGCCAGGAAGACGAGGTGGTTTGGAAGAGGTCAGCAGAGACGAGGCGCCAGGTTAAGGAAGCTGCTGTAAGTCCTTAGGACATTTGCAGAAAAAGCTGAGAGGGGTGGTAAGAGCATTGGAAGCTGGCAGGAAACTTACCGCAGCAAAGCAAAGTGAAATAAGGCAGTTTTCGCAATTTACTTCTTTTCTGTTAAAATAATCTATCCGGGAATTAAATCACCACTGCCACCTATTGGTGAGTAAGTTTCCCCACGAGGCAGCGCCACTGGAGGAGCGGTTCACACGTGTAAAGTGGCCTTTTATCCGCGGGGGATGCACAGCACGATTGCCAGGGCACAACTGCGATCAGTCAGTACCAAACTGTGCGGATCCTGTGCGCTTTCCTCGCTGTACGTACCATGATAAAACTTCGTTCGTAACCCAGGCACAGTGAGAGAATAACCACAACCAGCAGTGTAACAGAAGAACTAGGACAGTGCCCTGTGGCTCAGTCGTCTCTCCTTGCGGGGACGCGACCCCCAACGCTCACGACTGGGAGGAGAAGAGGCTTGCTTTGGCTCTTGTTTGGAAGTGTCAGTCCTGGGAGGAAGCTGTTCACACGCAGCCGGCAAGCAGAGTGTGGGGAGGAGCCGCAAGGAGAGAAACCCTTCCAGCTCAGGCCCCACCTGCAACACCAAGACAGGCGCCGCCCCCAAATCCAAGGACTCCCACCAGCTCCGCCTCGGATCGCAGGCAGCTGGGGGTCATGGATGCGTAAGATGCGACGTACTGTAATAAAAGTCATGTGAACGTGGCCTTTCTCTCGCTCCGTGCTGTCTGGAATAGCCGTTATCCAGTGAGAACACGTTTCCCAGGCATGTCTTCCACCCGCAAATCAGGGCATTTCCCACTTTAACTAAGCATGTGTCACACGCTGTCTGTAACTTACAGTTCAAAGTAGGGTAGCAACGCTGGCATGAATTTCCATTTTCTTCTTTGCAAACAAGAACATTTTTTCTGACTATAGAGCTTACCAGCAGCATCATATTGTTTTTCTTTCTTTATTGAGTCAAGATTTTTCACCTTTTCAAGTAAAGGGAGCATTCCTTGGCTTCTCTTTGCATATCTAAATTGCCAGGATCACTAATCATGTGCCCTGAGGCCTCGTGGAAATTAAATATAAGCACCGGGACACAGCAATCATTGATCTATAACCAAGGGGGCAAGTAACAGACCACTCACATGTAGGGAAGAGGTAGGCAGGCAGGACAAAAGGATGCACGTCTGAGCAGGACAGAGCAGGATGACTTGACACTTCATCATGCTACTCTGAATGGCACTTAATTTAAATGGAATTTAATTCATTTAATTTAAATGATTTTTTTGTTTCTAGAATTTTCCATTTACTATTTTCAGGCTGCAGTTGACCCTGGGTACTTCTTCATATTGGCAAGAATGAACGATGTGAATTTCTCTTACCTACCTTGTCTCAAAATACATATTGAGGTCTTTTCTAGGCAAAGAGGAGGAATGAAAAGAAAATGCTCGGCAGCCAGTCTCTGGCTGTCGTGAAATTTCTGTCTTGGGGCTTCAAGGAGCCTAAAATTCAGTCTCACCTGAACATGACAATCACTTCAGGGGGCAGATTATTCTTCCTGCTTCAGTGGGGATGAACACTCGGAGAATCAGAGGTGCCGTTAGGTCACACAGCTAGTAAGTGCTGGGCTAGGGTTTGAAAACAGATTCATTTGGGGCCTGTTTTCCGAATTATCACATTCTTCTACTTCCTACATTCTACTTTAAGTTGAGCTAACAGCAGTTAAACATCATAGCATTAGTAAGTTGCTGGTAGCGCCTATTGTGGATAATTTTTAAATTTTAAGCAAAGCCAACAATTGTTAAAATATTTAAGAGTATTGTCAATAGTAATTTTTAAGATAATCACATGTATTCAAAGTATAAATATCAATTTTTTATTATTGGATGATGTCCTTATCCTAAATCTCTGTCATTTAAATACATGAATTATCAAGCAATACCCCTGTCTCTCTTTTCTAGTATTTCTTAATTTTTTATTGTCATTAATCACCTTTTCATATTTCAACATATGGTATCTTGTTTCCCCTTAGGTTGGTGTCTTATAATTTAATCGTGTTTTAAATAGCATTTTGCATAGAAAACTTGGTTAAATAGCTTAAATTCCAACTTTTTAGTTTTTTAAATTATTCACAGTCATTGAAAGGTTTGCATGTACTCGAGTTTAGGAAAACTTTTTAAAGTTTGTGATGAGTCAAACACTTGCCTAAGTCTCTAGATATTTATGATTTTTTAAACATCTTTTTATCTGAGTGTCTTTGCTCAAAAATATGGACAGAATGCACTATGATGTACTTGCTGTAGAATTAAAAGTATTACCCTTTCCTCCCACTTTATTTAACTATGCCCAACAGCCATTCTGAATCATAAAAGTAATGTAACATATCTGAGGCTGGATGTGTGAGAAGCATTTACAAATTAAGCTTTTTAAAACTCGGACACAATTTAATAGTGTCTCTAAAACCCCCTCCTCCCACGCGTTCAGAGCAGTTTCTCTTTTCATAGTGCTAATACCTCTGAGTATAGGAAACTGTATAAGCTTCACTTTGCTACAGTGGCAAATCTGAGACAGGCTGCTGATCAGGTAAAGAGAGATTTATTGTGGCTCACAGTTCTGGAGGATCCAGTTCAAGTCAGCCAGCTCTACAGTGTAGGCCTCTGCCATTGGCTTGATTGAAAGGGAACTGTGAGCAAGGCATTTTGCACAGAGAGAGACAGAGAGAGAGACAGAGAGAGCGAGCGAGCGACTTCCTAAATTTAGGTATCCCTGGACTAAATATATTTTCCTCATTTTGATGCTGCAATGTAAAATGTTTTCCCTAAAATGATAAAAAATACAGTTTAACTATTGCTTCATATAGTAAACAAAAAAGCTCACATTACCTGTAAAAATTGCATGTTATCATGAAACTAGTTTGTTACAAGAAATATATGAAGGGCTGGGGATATAGCTCAGTGGTATAAGCACCTGCCTGGCAAGTGCAAGGTCCTGAGTTCAATCCCTGGTACTGTAAAAAAAAAAACCAGAAATAAATGAATTCATAAATGTTTATTCACTTAAGGCATAAATGTCTTACTTATTTCCTTTTCCTTGTCTTTCTTTACATTATAAATGTATAAATCACACAGTGTATGCTCACATGTGAGGTCTCCAAGGAGCAAAGAGTTATAAAAGAAAAGTAAAATTTTAAAAAAGGGTTTAAGTTAAACTGGAAACAGCCTCATTAATTCATTATTCTAACAATTTACATGTTTGATACTGTATTGTGTCACATCATGTGGAGCAATCGGGTATTTGTGAACAGCTGGTTAAATCAAGATGCACTTGATCACCTTTGTGGCCATGGAGAGGGAAAGCTGTTTCCACCGTGGTTGTGGACTGTCAAAGAGAAGCAGCTAGTTTGTAGGACTCCAGCTGACCAAACTGCATTTGAACATCAAAAAGAAATACATGATTTTGTGAAATTATTATGAATTTATTGGTTTGGTTGGTTGAGAGAGGGTGTTGCTATGTAGCTTAACATGGCCTAGAACTTCAAATCCTCCTGAATGTTGGGATTACAGATGTGTACCACCACATCTGGCTTGAATTATTATCAATTCTTAATGTTATTCAAAAGGGGAAATTTATGTGCTATCATAAAGAAAATACAAAAGCAATTTTAGAATTGTATTTACAGAAAATGTCATAGATTGCTTAATTCACACCATTTGTCTATTGAAGTTTAGGCCAACTCAGAGAATAAAATACACACACACAAAATTCTATTAATGCATGCAGGAAAATAGTAAACAATTATTTTAAAAGTTGTATAGCAGATTACAGTTTAAAAGAAAAAAAGGATCACAGTGAAATGTAAGCCAATTTCTAGGACATAGAGAGTTACGCGAGATTTTATTAGTTGAGGCAGGGGCCGAGTTTCACACCAAAAATCAATAGTTAATAATCTTGGAAGTTCTTCCAGGTTTCTGTACTAGTGCCCTGCTTTCCACATTCATAATTTAATCAAGGTCCAGCATTTCTAGTGGAGCGGGGATCCTGGCCACGGAAAGCGATCTGGGCGCGCTTCCCGTCTCAGTCGAGCTCCACGCGGCTGTCCTCCTCCCAGGCTTAACAGTTGCGCGATCTTTGCGCCCAGACCTTCAGGGGAGCCGCCACCTCCAGACCCACCCCCGCGGGGGGGAGCCGGCTCCCCAGACCCACCGCCGCGGGGGGAGCCTGAGCCGGATCCTTGCTGTGCGACTCGGGGTGACCCCAAGCCCGCTCCATGCGCCGCTCCCCCTCCGCGCGCCCCGCCCTCTGGGACCCGGGACAGCCCGGGAGCCCCGGCCCCGCCCGTGCCCGAGACACGCGCCCGCAGGGACTCCGAGCCGGAGGTCGTCGCCACGTGGAA
>PVLD010023665.1:0-26974 GCA_004027595.1 Dinomys branickii | reverse complement strand
GGGGGCTGCACCGGCTCGGGAGGCGGGAGGGACCGAGGCGGCCGCGCTCCCACCGCGCTTGGACCGAGCCAAGCTTCTTCCCCGCGCGGATCGTCCCTGGCTCCCAGCTTCTGGGGCTTTCCCACGTCTCGCCCCGGCAGCCTGGTCCACCCTACCACATCTCCCCCGGCATCTCAGAGAAATACGCCCAGTTTAAACTTCCCAGCCGAGGTTCCGGCATTCACGCTCGCCAAGTCTGTCTCGAGCTGGTGGTGTTTATTAAGGAGGTTCGCTCCCTTGCTGCTCACCTGGTCGCCATCTTCCCCGGATCTCCGGAAGTGAAAATTATTTAAATAATTGAGCTCAGGTCAGATTCTATAGGCACAGGTAGCTGTCCTTTGCAGTAGGTACTCTTAGTGCATGTGGTTCAGATAGTACATCAAACACTTTAAATTCAGAGTAGTAGTCAGGATATTTTAAAAGCTACAGTTCATTGCACATGGTTTTCTTAAGCACCTTCTATATTCCAGCTACTTATGTGAGCATCATTGACAAAGTGAATAGAAAGTCTTTCCTCAGGGAAAGTGTAGTGGATAGATAACTGGTGGTCAATTTATAACCCTCAGCTTAACTGAGTAAGGGTAGTGCTGGGTGTGGGAGGCCCACCTGGGGACTGTTGCTAGCAGCATAAGAGGCAGTCCTGGAGAAGAAGAAAAAAGGCTTTTCGGAACTGAAAGGAGCCTTTTGGGAGCTGAGAGAGGCTGTCGGGAGCTGGTCGAAGCTGTAAGGAACTCTTGGTTGTTTTGGAGGAGCTTGTCATGCAGGCTTTCCTGATGAACTTGGCTGTTGTCATCTTCCAAGGAGCTCGGCACTTTGTTGGCCCTGAGAATGGCTTTGCTTCACTTTGGGGGAGCTCTGGTCCTCACTCTGAGCATCACTTCCTACTCTGGAGGGAAAGATGGTGCACTGCTGTTTTCCTGGAGTGGCTTGCTGTGTTGGCTGCCTGATGGGGAGTTGGCCATCTTGATCACTGGAGGAGCTTGAGACCTCACTGTGGCTGAGGATGGCTGTAGTATCTTTTGGGGGAGCTGTGGCTCTTCTGAGCATCACTTCCTGGCTCCAGTGCAGATCCCTCAGCCTGCTAGCACAGATCCTTAATCCTGCTGGAACAGACTTCCTGGCTTCCACCACTGACCTTTGGGCCTTCACAGTGCAAATCCATGAAACAGTCCCACATGAGATATTGTTATGGGCTCTAGACTTCCATTTGGATTCATGGGAGGCATTGTTGTGAGCTCTAGGTCCTTAAGCTGGGCTCATGCAGGACATTTCTGTGGATCCAGGCCCTCAGCTAATTTCCTTGGTTTTCGTGTGTGGACAGAATTCCTGTACTCTCTTGTATATGATTCTTGGGTGACTGTTATAACCAATCTTATAAAATATGTGTCCTGTATTATACTGTGTTCCCTTGCACAATAAGCCCCAAACTATAGCAGAAGGAAAGCAATAAACCAGTGAAAATGTAATAAATGTAAGAGTGCTTGTAGGCGAGGTAAAGAATATCCAGGCAATGAAAATAATGTGTACAAGGTACTTGGAAGAAGATGAACAGGAAGAACGATTGTGGGGAAATATGGTTTGGAAGATATTTGGAATAATGCTATAAAGGTCCTTTGTGTAAGGTTTTAAATTTTACTTTTCAATGTTTTTTTTTTTTTTTAAGTAGGAGCTGGAAAAGTATTATGGGATTTTAGAAAAAAGAGTACCATGACCGCTGTGTAATGGGAAATGGAGAGACCCATTAGACCTAGAGAAGTAACAGCAGAAAGGAAATGGGAAGGGCTGAGAGACATGTTTTGAGAGGCAGGGGAGATTAATGACTCAGAGATTCGGGTTAGATCTGGAGCCTGGGAATATAAAAAGATAGCACAGGGGAAGGAAAGGAGGTAGAAGAGTCTAGTCTGATTAGGTTGGTGTCTTGGTTACTTTTCTCTCATTGCCTAGACAAAATACCCGACATCCAATATTAAGAAAGGCTTATTTAGCTCATAGTTTGTGGAAGCTTCTATCTATATTCACCTGGCTTCAAGGCAGCGTGGCATAGGGCAGAGCGCAACAGTTCATGGTGGTGGAAAACAGTAAAAAGCAAGAGCGAAAAAGGAGGAGCAGCAAGCAAGCCTCTTTCTCTCCCTTAAGTTGTATGCAAACTACCTGCCGTAGCGCTCACACCCGTAATCCCAGCATTGGACCATGAATTAGTCGTCAACCCTGGAAGCCCACTCCATGACTGCATGAGGCTTTGTGGGAACATCTAGACACAAACCATGATAGTCAGGCAACTGGGTACATGGTTGTATACTTTGTTTACTTTGGGCATTCAGGAGGAAGAAGAGAATATGTAAGTGAGGAAAGACGAGGAATTCCATCTTGAAGTTGAGCACCATATTTCAGTAAAACAGGGTCTGTTTATTCATTCATCAAATGTATTGTGATCCCCTTCTAAGTTACTTTGCAATATGCTGGAGTTAGGTTCTCCTCTCATTTGTTTTTTGTAACATATGGTCATTAAAAATCTGTCAGATACATGTTATAAATATTTTTATCCAAGCTTGGGACTCGCTTTTCACTTTAATGTAGTCCGTATTTTCAGTCTCTTCTTTTTCCCCTTTCATGTTTTAGGTAAGAAATTCTGTGGTGTCTTGTAGACATAAAGATATTTTCTTATACCTCCTTTGCCATTGTTGTTGATTTTCATAATTAGGTGTTTAATCCACTTGATTCACTTGGAATTGATAGGAATCTTATTTCCCTAATTATTTTACACCATAGACTGAGTAGTATTTCCTTTTCCCAGTGATCTTTAAGTTTCCGTTGGAATAGATCAGTGTCAAAATTTATTTGTCAGTTTTTGGCTATCTTATTTTCTGTGGTCTTTGGATTTTCTCAGTACAGATACTACATTATTCTGAAATGTTGTGTATCAAATACCTCAAAAATAGTTTATGAGTCCTGAGTTGAGTCAGATGGGCAGTTTGCTCTTGGTCCCTTGGGTTCCCTCATGCAGTCTCATTCAAATTGAGGTAGCATGGTTAGAAGCCTGGTATGTCCCTCATCTTCTCAGTGGTCTCTCTTTCCACATGGTATCTCATCCTGAATACTGAAAGATGTGAAGGAAAATATAAATGCAAACAAACCTGAAAACAGAGTATGTTAAGTATAGTAATTAAACCTCAATTAACCTATAAATTAAATTTAACTCCTATTAAAGTTTTGACACTTTTTTTTTCCCCAAGGATTGTCAAGGAGAACCTAAGTATATGGAAAAGCAATTGGGTAGATACTTTTAAAGTATTTTATTGACTTATAATTTATATACCTTAAAATTCATTCACTTAGAGTGTATCATTCACTAGCTTTCAGTATATTGACAATACCCATCACCAAAGTCCAATTTTTGAAGAGTTTATAACCCCTAGAAGAAATCTCAAACCATTAGTAGTGACATTCATTTCCTGACTTTGTCCTGTTCTGGCCTCCCCAAGTCCTGGGCTGCCTCTAATATAGTTTAGTTTCTATGTGTTTCCCTGCTCTGGACATTTTATATCAATGGAGTCATACAATATGTTATGTGATCTTTTGTAGGGACTGGCTTGTTTCACTTAGCATAATGTTTTCAGAATGCATTCAACTTACAGAATATGTTAATACTTCATTACTTTTTATCATTGAATAATGTTTTGTTGCATGAATACACAGCACATTTTTATACATGTAAAAGTATGTTTTAAATTTAATATTTCTTTTGGCCTATTGGGAAGATAGGCTAGGTGGTGGTGAATTTCCTTTTTGGGGAGGGGCATTCCAGACATTTTTAAGTATAAAACTCAGTGACACTAAGGATGTTTATATCAATGTGCAGCTATCAACACTAGTCATCTCCAGAACTTTTCTATCAATCCAGTGGACTGCAAGGGTGGTTCAAAATAGTATATGAAAACCAGGGGGCTGGGGATATAGCTCAGTGGAATAAGCGCATGCCTAGCAAGCACAGGGTCCTGAGTTCGATCCCCAGTACTGCCAAAAAAAAAAAAAAAAAGAAAACCAATCACTGTGATGCACCTTATTTATAGGATGAAGAGAGCACCCCATCACATGTATATGAAAACTCATAGCTACCATATACTCAGTAACCTAAGGTATTTCCCCTGACAATAGGAATAAAATAAGCATGTCTGCTTTTACTTTTGTTCAACATAGTGTTACACACAGTAGCTGGAGCATTTAACCAAGAAAAAATACAAAAGGCATTAAAATTATAATGGAAGAAGTACAGTTTTCTCTGTTCATAAATAATGATCATATATGTAGAAATTCCACAAAACAGCCGTTAGAACTGATAAATCAATTCAGTAAGAGTAAAGAATGCAAAATTGGCAACTGAAAATAAATTGCATTTTATATGCTAACAATAATCTGAAAAGGAAATTAAGAAAACACTTCTATTTACTATAGCATTAGAAAGATTAAAATGCATAGGAATTAACCAAGAAGTTGCATTATTTGTTTAATATAGATGCTGCCTTGGCATCCATTTTTAGGCCTAAGTTCTGTGAAACACAAGTTGTATACCATTACCTTTGGTTTTATTAAAACTTGTGTGCAGTGTAGCTCACTTTTTCTTCCTCTCACTGACTTCAGGATGTACACATCATGCCACTGATAACCACAACAAAACTTAAAGGTCAGCACTAGCACCAGGCAAATAAATTCCACCTTTTGAATGTGTTTTCTGTAACCTACAACCCCTTGGGAAAGCCACAGGGATAATGCTTGTGAATTTTAATGTGTAGTGTTAGAGGTCCCATCTCTCACACACTCCTGTCACCTAGTGATTGAGTTCCCTGTCATCTTGCAGCACTCCTAACTTCTCTGGGATGTGTAAATAATACACTTTGGGCTTCATGCATTTTGATTTTACCTCTTCTTTGTGTCTTGGCTTTTTGACACAGCTAGTTTTCCTAGTCAGGGTTCTCCTGTACAGTGGCTGTCATGTTTATGACTACTTTTAACAGAGAGATCAGAAGATCAAATTAGAGAAAAACGTAACAATGAAAATCACAGCAACGCAAAAGACATGTATATTGGAAACTACACAATGTTACTGAGAGAATTTAAAAAGGAATTAAATAAAGATATCCCAAATTTATGGAGTAGAAGACTGAATAATGCCAGAATATCAGTGCTTGCCAAAGCAATCTGCAAACTTAGTACAATCTTTTCCAAAGCCCCAGTGACTTTGGGGGAGGGGCATAAATAGTAAGCTCCTCCTGAAAGTCATGATTTCTTAAGGGATCCTAAATACCCAAAACAGTCTTTTAAAAATTACAGGATTTGTACTTCCTGATTTCAGAAATTACCATAAAGCAGCAGTTGTCAAAACAGTGTGGTACTGCTGTAAATGTAGATAATTGGATGACTAGGTTAGAATAAAGATGTCCAAAAGAAAACTTCATACATATGGTCAGTAGAATTTTAGTGAGGTTGCCATGACTGTTAAGTGGAGAAATACAGTGTTTTTATCAGTGACTGCTGGGAGAACAATTTATCCATATATGTAAAAAATAAAGTTGAACTCTTACATTATTTACAGAAATTTATTCAAAATAGACCTAAGATCTAGATATAAAAAATGAAAACTACAAACACAGAAGAGAACTTAGGGGCAAATCATGAGGACATAGTTTTTTGGCAGTAATTTTCTTAGATTTGACACCATAAACAGACAACAAAAGAAAAACTAAATTGGACTTATAACAGTTTTTGATTTAAAGTCTATTTTATATGATATTAATATAGCCTTTGTAGTCTCTTGGTTTATTTATGTGGAATATATTTTTCTATCCTTTCATTTTCAACCTGCTTGCATTTTTAGATTTAAAGTGAATCTCTTGTATCTCTCTTTGATTTTGTCCTTTGATGGTTTGATTATAATGTATTGTGTTGTGGGTCTCTTTAGGTTCATCCTACTTGCAGCTCGTCGAGGTTTTTGGACATGTAAATTCATGTATTTCATCAATTTGGAATGATTTCAGACTTTATTTCTTCATATAACTTGCCACTTTCTCCTTGAATTTCCATAATGCATGAGTTGGTCTGCTTGATGATGTCTCACAGATTCTGTAGTCACTGTTTAATTAAAAAAGAGTAGTTTTTGTTTTGAAACTGTTCTTTTTTTCTTAAGCTCTTTAATTTCATGGATTGTGTCTTCAAGTTGGTTTATTCTTTCTTCTTCCTTCTCAAATCTGGTGTTGGGCCTTTTAAGGAGTTTTTCTTACTTTCAGCTCCAGAATTTGTCATGGAAGTCTTTTTTCCTTTAATTTGAGTTCAGATAGTGTTTTTCCCAATGTTTTCTTGAAGTAGATGATCCATTTCAAGCAGCCTTTGCATGTTACCTCTGTGCTAAGATACTTTTTAAGCACTCAGCCATGCTCTTTGCAGATCTGCCTTAGCCTTACCTTCGTATTGTATTTAGCTTTAGGGTCAGCTAAAAATTAAATGAGTAGGGGACTTCTTAGCTCTTGAGTAACTGTGCACCCTGGTCATGTACTTGGCTTTTTTAATACCTCAGTTACTTTCAGATGCTCTACTTTCCTAAGGAAACTTTCTTCTCAGCTTTTCCTCCCAGGCTTAGGTTGTCTGTGTTGTATCTCAATTGTAATCTTTTGCTAGAAGCGGCTGCAAGATATTTGTTTGCCTTACTGTGGTTGAGAGATACTTGATGCTTTTTATTTCTAAGTTTCACATTAGATGAAACAGAGATGAACACCTTGCCTCAATCCTTCAGGAAGTCCTTCAACAGAAGACATAAGCAAATGGTTTGTGAATAAGGTGTCTGATCCTACGGCGCCTCGGGTCCAGGGTTCCACATTGACAGTGAGGCTGCCATCATTAAGGCTATTATTGAATTGGCTATAGCCAGGCCAAATAAAAATGCCACAGCTTTCCTGCCACCATGAAGTTACCTCTTTTTTGAGTCATTACTGTTTTAGTCATTGCAGTCTTTACTGATGTTTTCAGAGTACTAAGAAATTTTGGTTCTCATAGATTTTGCTTTGTGTGTGTTTTTTTTCTCTGGAAGAATGGGAATTTGAAGCTGCATCCTTCATGATCTTGTAGATACCATTCCATTTTCTTTTACTGTTAGGATATTGTCTTTATGTTTTGTCCTATCTTCTTGCTGCTTTTTGGATTTGTACACTTTCCTCACCCCTTCTTTCCCAGTTCTGCCTAAGGTTAATTTTATTTCTAGTCTTCACTTCTTACATTTTTTTTAAATTTAAAAATAAAGACAGACCAACTAGATGAAAAATCAGTGATGAAATAGCAGAAGTGAATGAAACTTTTGAACAAATGGACTTAGTAGATGTCTAAGGGGGGGTTGTACCCCACAATGTCAGAATACACATTCTTCCTAACTGCACATGGGATGTTCTTCAACATAGACCACAGACTAGTTCATAGGACTTGCTAAGTAAATGCGAAGAAATTGAAATTATCCCGTTCATATTATCAGACTATAATGAAGTAAAATTGGAAATCAGTGGCAAAAGAAACCACAAGAACTTCATAAACACATGGAGTTAAATAACACTCACCTGAACAACTAATAGGTCACAGATGAAATTAAGAAATTAAACAGTTTCTGCAATTAAATGGTAATGCCAATGCAACATACTAGAACTTGTGAAAGCAGTCCTCTGAGAGAAATTTATAGCAGTGAATTCCCATATCAGAAAAACAGTAAGCTCAAATAAACAACTTAATGATGAATCTCAAGCTTCTAGAAAAAAGAAGAGCAAGTCAAACTGAAAGCTCATATGAAGGAGGAATTTATAAAAATCAGAGCAGAAATAAGTGTAATGGAGACTAAGAAAATATACAAAGAATCAATTAATTGAAGAGTTGTTTCTTTAAAGATTAAATAAAATTGGAAACCTTTAGCTAACTGTATCAAAAACGGAAAGAAAAGACCTGAACCCATGCAGTTAGAAACAAAAAGGGTGAAATCTCAAATGATCTTGCAGAAATCCAAAGCATGAATATCTACTTCGAGAACTCATATTTTAATAAAATGGAAAAGGGAAGAAATGGACAGATTCTGGTATTACCAAAGCTGAATAAAAAGATATAAAAATTATAAATTAGCCAATATCAGTCAGGCGTGGTGGTGCACACCTGTAATCCCAGCACTCAGGAGGCTGAGGCAGGGGGATCATTGTGAGTTTGAGGCCAGCCTGGGCTACAAAATGAGTTCAAGGCCAGCCCAAACTGCATAGTGAAACCCTGTCTCAAAAGGACAAAAAAAGAGAGCCATTTTCAGTCAATGAAGTTGAAAATATAATTTAAAAACCTAGGAACAAATAAAAGCCCGGTCCTAACAGATTCATTGCTGAATTCTACAACGAATTTACAGAAAATGTTGTGCCACTACTTCTCAAACTCTTTAAGGAAATTGAAAGGGAAACAGTACTCCCAAGTTCATTCTTGGAAACAAGCATTATCCTGATACCAAACCACAGAAGGACCCAACTAAAAAGGAGAACTACAGGCCAATCTCCCTAGTGAATGTAGTCCCAAAAAATCCTCAATAAGATACTGACAAACAGAATCCAATAAGTCATCAAGAAAATTATACACTTCGACCAAGTGGGATTCATCCCAGGGATGCAGGACTGGTTCAACATACACAAACCAGTAGATGTAATACACCATATTAACGGAGCCAAGGACTTAGTAGATGTCTATAGAGTGCTCCACTGCACAATATCATATGATTGTCTCAATAGATGCAGCAAAAGATTTTCACAAAGTCTAACACCCATTCATTGATAAAAACCCTACAGAAAATTGGAATAGGTGGTCTTTATCTCAAACTGAAAATGCCATCAATGACAAACCAACAGCCAACATCACAGTAAATGAACAGAAACTGAAAGCTTTCACTATAAAATCAGGAGCAAGACAAAGATATCCAGTGTCACTACTCTTACTCAATATAGCTTTGGAAACATTAGAGCAATTAGACAAAGAGAAAGAAATAAAAGGAATAAAAATAGAAAAGGAAGAAGTTATGGTATTCTTATTTGCAGATGACATGATACTCTACACAGAGGACCCCAGAAACCACCAAAAGACTTGTAGATTTAATAACCAGATTCAGTCACAGGAGATTGAACAGGATATCAGAAAACGGAAAGGTATCACTTGCTCATAGGTAAGAAGAACCAACATAGTAAAAATAGCCGTACTCCCCAAATTGTAATACAGAGTTATATAATCCTAATCAAAATACCATTAGTATACCCCACAGAACTACAGAAACCATTCCTAAAATTCCCTTGTAACCAGAAGAGACCTAGAATAGCAAAAGCAGTTGAGGATGACAAAAGCAAAGCAGGGGGCATCACAATCCCAGACTTGCAATTATACTACAGAGCTGCTGTGACAAAAACAGTATGGTATTGGCCAAATAAACAGACCTGAGGATCAGTGGAACAGCTTTAAAAAGGCAGAAACAATTTCAAACACAGTCAACCATTTTATCTTTGACAAAGGGGCAAAATCTGTGTTCTGGAAGAAACATGGCATCTTTAATATATGGCTCTAAAAAAACTGGCTTTCCACATGTCTGTATCAGTCAGGGTTTACTAGAGAAACAGGTATAACCCAAGATATAGAAATGTACAAGAAAGTACAAGTTTGACTTACATTGGTCAGCTACAGGGTTGGATGAGGAAGTGTGCAGAGGGTGCTGGAAATTGAAGAGCCTAGCCCCAGGCCTGGAACTTACTGCAGTGTCCATGCAAGTCCATATCAAAGGGCTGATGGGTCTACGACAGAATACTGAAGAATCTACGACGAAGGCTGGAGAGCCAACGCCGGAAGGCTGAAGAGGCCCAGGTGGAAGCCGAAATGTCTGCACCAGAAGCCAGGATTCGACCAAGCTGAAGGCAAAGACGAGCTCCTCTGAAGAACCAGCGGCCAGTCCTTTCTCCGTTCCCTTTTTTTATACAATCTACCCACTGTGTGTGTGGGGGTGGTCCTCTACACCCACACCCTCTGCATGCCTTCCTCTTGCACAGGCTTAGGATGACTACAAAGTAAGCACCCTGGCTCCCTTCTGAGTCACATAGTTAACCTTCTAAACTTATCAAATTAACACAACAAAGAATATCCCAGAAGGGTAAGGGCATGTCCTTTTTACCTCAAGATGCAGAACTGCTGAGTCACTTAGCCAAACCTCTAGATGCCCCACGTCAACACAATATATCAACCATAACACTCCACCCCTTGTCAATTTTTTTTTTTTTTTTTTACCCCTTGTCAATTTGGCAGACACATTTTCTTAAACCAGTTTCCAGATAAAAAGACATGTTTATAATTACGCCTAACATGTTATAACTATCCTATGTACAAACCTAAATGCACTAATTCTCTCACCAGAAGAGAAGGTAAGTTTTCCTTGGGCGATGTTTATTCTTACCATTTCACCACTTGAACATTATAACACAGTTTAACAATCCCTAAGGACCAGTAGTAAGTCTATTAACATTATATTACATTAGAAACATATTAGGGGAGAAATAGCACAATTACAATGCTCTTTTCTATAGCTGATCATGGGGTCATAGCTAGTATTTAGAACTACCTTCTACTACCCATCTTGTATTCCCTTGGTCTTCAGCAAGCATCTCAGTAGGTCTTGGTTCTTTCCCTGGTGGAGTGAACCATACCTTCATTCCTGAAAGTTCTGGGCCATTTCTCATTGTGCCTGTATTAGGTTGTTGTGATTTTAATAACAAGGCATGGTAATACTAAGAGGCACTCTAAAGGATCTCTTGCACTCTAACATATATTCTTTCTTTCCCCCATTGTGGAGTAGTAGTCCAGTTTCCCCTTGCTAATCTGGGTTAATTACTCCTGACAACACTGTGACTCCCTTTTCAGCTCATTTCCTCAGAGGCATGAGGAGACCAAAATGACCAGTGGGAAATCTTAACTTCCAGTTCAGTGGTATCATTGTTGAGCTTCCTGGTACAAGCCTTCCACTCTCTGGAACTAAGATGTCTAAGCCAGCAGAACATAAGGTTGTGGGGACAGGGAGCAAAAATTTTGCTAATGGGTCACTAGGAGTAATGGTGAGTGGGACCATGCCTAATTCCACCCCTTGATTCCTGGACCCAAGAATCCTGGCTATGGGAGACACAGTGCCATATAGTGGGTGTTGATTCAAAGCATATACAGCCTTTTGAAGTATCTTACCCTGGCCCTGCAAGCTATTGCTCCCTAGCTGGCACCTTAACTGTGTCTTCAAAAGACCATTCCACCTTTCTATCAGTCCAGCCACTTCTGGGTGGTAAGGAACATGGTAAGACCAGTGAATACCATAGCATGAGCCCCTTGCTTTACTTCTTTGACTACAAAGGTGAAGTGTGTTCCGTGGTCAGAAGCAATGCTGTGTGGAATTCCATGATGGATAAGGCATTCTGTAAGTCCACCGATGGTAGTTTTGGCAGAAGCAGTATTGCAGCAAAGGCAAATGCATATCTGAATATGTGTCTATGCCAGTGAGGACAAAATGCAGTCCTTTCGTGATGGAGGTGGTCCAATAGAATCAACTTCAAACACAGTCAACCATTTTATCTTTGACAAAGGGGGCAAAATACGTGTTCTGGAAGAAAGATGGTATCTTTAATAAATAGCACTAGAAAAACTGGCTTTCCACATGTTGAAAATTAAAATTAGACCCATGTATATTATCAGGCATTAAACTAAAATCAAAATGGATCAAAGTTATAAATACTAAAATAGAAGCACTACATATACTGGAAGAAAGAATAGATAAAACTCTTGAAGACATTGGTATAGGCAAAGACTTCATGAACAAAAGCCAAAGTGCATGAGAAGTACTTCAAAGAATCAACAACTGGGATCTCATCTTATTAAAAAGCTTTTGCCCAACAAAAGAAAGCACCAAAAGAGTGAAAAGATAATCCACAGAATAGGAAAAAATCTTAGCCAGTTGTTCTTCAGAGAAAGGGCCAATATCTAGAACATAAGAAGAACTGAAAAAATCAGACTCCCCAAATTTAAAGACCCAGTGCAAAAATGAGCATCTGAAATGAATAAATACTTCTCCAATGAAGTAGGGGAGAGAAATATATGAAAAAATGTTCATCACTGGTCATTCGAGAGATGCAAATTAAAACAGTACTGATATTTCATCTCACTGCAGAATAAATGGTTTTTATGAAGAAAACAACCTATAATAAATGCTGGTAGGGGGCTGGGGATAAAGGAACCCATCTTTACTGTTGGTGGGAGTATAGACTGGCACAACCACTGTGTAAATCAGTGTAAAATTTCTTTAAAAACTAGGACTAGAGGTTCCATTTGATGCAATTACTGGGTTAAAAATCATCTTACCACAGCGATGTATGCACCCCCATTTAGATATCAAGTTTATCCTTCTTTATGGCTGAATAATACTCCATTATATAAAAAATCTTTTTTTTTTTTTAATCCATTCATGATGACTTACTGCATTCTGTTTGCCAGTACCTTATTCAGGATTTTTACATCTGTATTCATTAGGGAGATTGGCCTGTAGTTCTCTCTCTTTTTTTCTTTTGTTGGGTCCTTCTCTGACTTTGGTATATGGGTCATAATTGCTTCCAGAAATGACTCTGGGAGTATTGTTTCCCTTTAGTATGTATTTTTAAAATATACACACAATGAAGTACTATTCTGCCATAAAGAAGGATAAACTTGAGACTTTTCTAGCTAAATAGATGAACCTTGAGAGCATATTCTTAAGTGAAATAATTTGGACACACGTGCAAATACTGTGGTGTTTCTCTGGTGTGAGAAATTGAAAGTGTTAATGACCCAAATGTATAATAGATATTAGGAAATAAGAACAAAAAGTTCAAATGAGAAATGGAAGGAAGCAGGGGATGAGGGAATGGAAAGAAGGGAAGAGTCACTTAAGCATGACTTGGAAGTGTACCTGTGTCTGGAAGACAGATTTTCTAAAAATGTAGAAAATGCATTGACAAGGCCTTGGCAGAAGCACGCTTGAGGCTTGCCTTCAGAGCTGCTTTTACACCCTTTTATAGCTGCTTCTCACATTTTCATAAATAAATACAGAAATAAATAAGTAAATAAAATTTTAAAGAAAGACTACCTCCCTCTCGTTTGGAAGTTACGTATGTTTTTTCTCTAGTGACTACAGTTATAATTGTAACTTAAGTATCTAACTTAACATGTAATGTTTACCACTTTCTACTCCACTTTCATAGTTCTAGCACCTTAAATATTTTAACTGTGATCACTTCTTCTTGTCTTCCAGATTAATTTTGTTGAGATGATAGTTTTGTTATTTTATCTTCTATAAATAATGCTTATTGTATTCATAGTTAAATTTTGTTTTGTTTTGGTGCTTGTACTTATCTGCTGAATTCTTTGCTCAATATTTCTGCTTTATATCATAGTTCATGTTCCTGGAATCCTTTTTTCTGCTTCTCAAGTACATATGTTAGAACTACTTTTAGTGTGATTTTGTTAACTCATTAAACTCCTTTGGCTTTTATTTGTTAGAAAATGGTTCTTTTTTGTGGTTTTTGTTTTTTCATGATAGTTTAGTTATGAACAAAATCTTGATCAATTTCTTTTCTCAAAACATGAAGATATTCTTAACCTGTTCCATTTGTTACTGTTGCAAAGTTAGATATATTGTATTTATCTAGATATTTAAATTTCTGAAACTGTTCATTACTTCTTGCAGGTTTGGGTTTTTGTCTGGTACCATTTTCCTTTAGTTTGAAGAGTTTTTTTTTATTTCTGTAGGCTTTGTTGAAGACAAATTCTTATTTTGTCATTTCTGATTGTTGTTATGTTACTTAAATTTGTGAAGGTTATTTTTGTGGGACATATTGACAACTTTTCTTTCAGAATTTCCAAGGTGTTTTCTCTTTGTCTTGTCTCCAGTCATGTTTCTGATTAAATTTAGCTGTCATTTCCCTCCTTTAGTAATATATATTTCTGCTTTAAAGATTGAAAGCTTTTCTCTTTATTATTGTTATTTAAAAGTATAATTATCATATCCTTATTATGGATTTATGTTTCCTAGTTTGGGATTAGTGAGTTTCTTGAATTTAAGGTTGATGTCTTTTGTGAATTTTGGTAAGTTGTCATCTGCACCTCATCAAATATTTTTTCACATTCCATTGTACTTTATAAAAACAATACTTTTTTCGTTTTTTATTTTTTTTAACAGTAAACTTTCACCTATAAACCTTGAATACATGAAAGTTGTTC
Source organism: Dinomys branickii (assembly GCA_004027595.1). Taxonomy (NCBI): domain Eukaryota; kingdom Metazoa; phylum Chordata; class Mammalia; order Rodentia; family Dinomyidae; genus Dinomys; species Dinomys branickii. The sequence goes on along the minus strand of PVLD010023665.1, from coordinate 12,616 downwards.
CAAGGGCAAGCATAAGAGGGTTGATAAAACCCAAACTGACTCAGTGTGTTCTCCTGATATAAGCTGGCATAAAAATAAATAAAATTCTCTGTTACCACAATAGCAGCAATAATGTGCTCATATAATGGTGTCCAGATGAGTATTAACTGTTCTAATTTTAGTTCTAAAAGAAAACAGTTCAGTTTTAAAGTCATTGCCTTGTCTGGTTTTCCATAGGGTTGCTGCTGATTTCAGCTTTAAAAGGTAAAGTATACACTTTGTGTGATTAGCTCAAATTGTATTGGCACTGAGGAAAATAAGTCCTTCCCTTTATTTTGAAGTAACACAAAAAGATTCAGCAACTTCACATAGAGAGACTCAGATTGTGTACGTAACAACATGAGTTTTCATCAAATACTTCTGCCTAGTCCCCTTTGGTCTCCTTTTGGTGCTCCAGTGATGGCTGTGGTTGTCTGTCTGACAGTCTCAGAGAATGGAACTGTACTGTTGTTTTTGTTCATTGTTTTACATCTTTGTGTTTTACTTTTAATGATTTCTACTCGCCTCTTTCCAAGTCTACCTTGTCTAGCTTGGTATTAATATCTGATATAATAATTTTCATTTTTTGAAAACCTTTTTTCTATTAGTTGGAATTGATCCCAGGGCCTTTGCACTGAGTGACATCTCTATCCTTTTTTAAATTTCCATTTTGAGACAGGATCTTGCTAAGGTGATCAAAATAGCCTTGAATTTATGATTGTCCTACCTCAGCCTCCCAGAGGACTAGGATTATAGGTGTCTTTTGAATTTTTTTAAAGTTTCAATTTCTGCTGGAATTCCCATATGCTATTTTAAGTAGTCTAAGTAACTCATATGTGTGGAACTGTACAGTATATCTTTTTCTAAATGCTTATTTAACATTGGTATCATGTCCTTCAACTTGATCTCTATTGCAGCCTATGTCACAGTTTTCGTCCTTCTTAAGGCCAGATAGTACTGTGTCTTATAATTAGGCACATACCACAGTTTGCTTATTTATTTACCTCTTGAGGTTGCTTGGGTGACTTCTGTGATTTAGTAATTGTGGGGAATGCTACTGTGAATACAGATTTATAAATATCTCTTTGTGACCCTGCTTTCAATCTCGTGTATGTTTACACAGACATAGAATTGCTGAATCAGGTGGTAAAGTCTAGTTTTAATCTTTTGAAGACCACCATGCTGTTTTCCACCGTTGCTAAACAGTTTTATAAAATTGCTGCCAAAAGTGATCAAGTGTTCCAATTTCTCCAAATCCACACAGGCATTTTTTGATTCTATTTTTTGGATGATAACTGTCATCACAGATATGAGGAACTATCTCATATCTCATTATGGTTAGGATTTTTAGTTCCTCAACTGTTAGCGGTAATTGAACATCGTTTCATGTGTTTATTGACCATTTGGGTATCTTCTTTGGAGAAGTATCTATTCAGGTCCTTTTTCCATTTTGAGAATTTTTTTGTTGTTGTTGTTGAGTTATAGGAGTTCTCTACATATTATAGGCATTAATCCCCCCAAATGATTTGCAAATATTTTCTCCCATTCCAAGTATTCTTCTTTCTACTCTGTAAATAAGTTTTTAATGCAAAAATTTAAAAGTTTTATGATTCAAATTTGCCCATTTTATCTTTTGTTCCCTGTACATTTTATGCTACAGCAATGAAATTATTGTCAAATCCAATGTTGTGATGCTTTTGTCTTATGTTTTCTTGTAAGATTTTTGAACTTTTATGTCTTACATTTAGGTCTTTAATCCATTAGAGTGAAGTTTTTAATATACAGTGTTCGGAAGGTGTTACGGTTTGTGTCTGGATGTTTTCCCAAAGCCTCAGGTGGTCATGGGGAATGCGGGCTTTTCAGAGGTGGCTGAATCTAGAGTTTGTGATTGATTCATAGTTCAGTGATGGGATTAGGGCCATGAGTAATACATCCACCCAGGGCAGGTAGTGTGCACATAATATAAGGCAGGGAAACTGGCTTATCTCTCTCTCTACCTTGTCACTTTTGCTGTCCTCTGCTGCCATGAATGATGGCTTCTCTGCCATGTGCCACCTGCCTTGGTCCTTTTTGCCTCCTCTGGCTTCTGTAAGGTGTGCGTAACCTGCATGCACAGCAGCTGCACAGGCTTGCTGTGGGCAGTGGGAGCTGCTAGTGTGTGAGCTACTGAAAGCAGTGAGAATGAGCCACAACATTTCTGTCTAAGCCTTGCGCTGGAGGTTGCAAGCCTTTAAGAGACACTGGTTCCAGAATAGTTGCAGTGGACAGATTTTGCCAGTGTACTATTGTCCAGGTGGGGAGACACATTCCTATGCTTCCCACTTCTCTTTCTTTCCAGAATCTTTGCCTTCATGTGTGTTCTTGAATACTGTTTCCCTTTTCAACTAAACTTCAGAATCTCTGTTATAGTTTACATTCTCTTACTATTTTTATATATGGTTCATTTCTAGGTATGCTTTATTTTACTGTTTCTTCTTGTGACTTGGGGCACATTCCTTGTATCTTTTGCAAATTTTTGTGCAAATATGTTATATAAAATGTAGTTGAGGCTGGTACATAATATTTCTCTCTGACCTTCCCCAGTCTTCAGACTTAACAAGTTCTTGATCTGGCATCTCTGCCAGTCATACATGCCATGTATGAGTCTTCTGTCTTAGTGAAAGTCTTGTCACTTTCAAGCTGATCTGTCTTTGCTAGTGATCTGTTTTTTGTGGCAGCTTTAGTTTGAGTGAGTTCATCACTACATTGAAATATTTTGAGGATTGAGCCTACAGTTCCTTTAACAGGGAATATTTAAGACCGGTGAGGTGCTAAAGATATCTTTGTGCTTACTATGAAACCAGTCTACTGCCTGAGGGATGCACTTGTGCCCTCCAGTTTGTCCCTTAGCTGTGCTGTCACCTGTGAAGGTCTGCAATGTCTCCCTGGGTTTTTCTCAGCTTTTCTGTGCCTCCTCCTCCTCCTGTCTTCAGCTTTCACATATCCTGAGCACCTTCAGGGTGTGGCTTGGAGGCACACCGTACTCTTCAGAGGTTCCTCTCTCCCTACTCTGTTCTTCCCTCGTGTTTGATGTACTGACCTAGCAGTACCCATGGTGAATCCCACAGCAATCAGTTAATGGGTAGGCATGAACCCTGCTAGAGATGCACCTTATAACACTGCTTTGCGATTGTAGTCTTTATGTAGTTAAAGTTTGGTTGGCTTCCCCTCCTTCTATCTCAGGCAGATGGCTTATCCTCTGACATCTCTGCCCACATCAGGGCTCATACAGTCTTTTCTGTCTCAGGAAAGTCTTGTCACTTTTTGAAACTTTCATTTATAGCTTTCTTTTCATGCTAAGTTATTTGATTTTTAAGTGCTGATTTTGTAGTAAACGTAGTTTATTTTGGTTAATATGAAAGTGATTGTTAGTCTGTGAATTACTTCCACTTAATGTCTCAAAGCTTAAAAAAATAACTTCCACAGACATTGTTCCCCTCACTATAGAATGTATCTTCATCAACCTTGTTTTTCTTTTGGTATTAACTAGTAATATGTTATATTTGTAGTATTAAGTGTTTCATATTTGAAGTACTGTTTCCTGAGTACCAGTCAGTATTTTCTACCCACCATCATATTCAGTACCAATAAAGTTGAGAACAGGTACAGTTATGTCATCCTCATGTTTTTGTTTGAGAAACTAAATAGGTTGGTCAGTATTACATGCTGAGCTATTGGTACTTCTGAACTCAGGGTTGCTCCTCTTTGGAACAGTCTTTGCAAGTTTGAATGAGAAGATGGGACAGATAAATAACATAGTTGAGTAAAATAAGTGAAGTACAAGAAAAGTAACAATCCAAGCAACGTGGTGAATGAGGTAGTTAATACTCATCCAGGTGCTGGTGCAAAATGAAGAGTAATCCATTTTGTTGCAAAGTCTGTTGTAGAATATATGTCTTATTTAAGTGTGATGGTCACTGAGCCCAATATAGGCAACTGAAATGAATAGACATGTCTCAGAAGAAGAGGTATAAATGGCCAATAAATATGTGAAACAATGTTCAGCACCTCTGGCTACTAGAGCAATGCAAGTTAAAACAATACTGAGATTCAACCTTTCCCCAGTAACAATGGTCTTTAGCAAAAATCAAATAATAACTGCTGGCGAGGCTGTGGGGGAAAAGGCACCCTTCTACATTGTTGGTGGGAATATAAACTAGTACAACTACTATGAAAGTCAGTGTGGAGATTTCTCAAAAAACTCAAAATAGAAATTCTACTTGACCCAGCCATTTTCCTTCTAGTCATCATCCTGAATTGTGCATAACCATGTTTATAGCAGCAAAAACTCATAATAGCTAAATCTTGGAAACAGTCTATAGATCCATCAACAGATGAATGGGTAAATAAAATGTATTTATTCATAACAGAGTACTATTCTGCCATTAAGAAGGATAAACTTGAGTCACTTACAGGAAAACGGATATACCACAAGACCATAGTGTTAAGAAAAATAAATCAGATTCACAAATTGAAAAAAAAAACAGAGAGCAAAAGATAATAGGAAATAGGGAGATAGATGTTTTTCAAAATTGAAGGAGACCAGGAGATGGAGGGAAGGTTAAGGAGGGAAAGGGAAAGAGAAGTAAAAGTGGATTACTCTTCAGTGATTTTTACTAATTGTAAAAACAATTAGTATATGTTATATACGTGTAACAATGGGGGCTGTAATCATTATGTACTACAAACATATACCAAATAGTAAATAATTTTTTTTTTAAGCTAGGGGTGGTAGCACATGCCTATGATCCCAGCACTTAGGAAGCTGAGGCAAAGGGATTGCTGTGAGCTTGAGGCCAGCCTAGACTGCATAGTGAGACCCTGTCTCAAAAAAAATTTTTTTTAAAGGGTGATGGTCACTGATCAGCTGTTGTTGCCCATGTTAGAAAACATGGGCCTGATATTCCCAAGTTCCTAATGTTTCAATAGAAGGCAAAAAATATTTTTCACTTGAGGCCTCTAACCTCCCACATGTTGGCTGCTCATTTAAATACAAGTTGAATAAAATCCAATGAGCAGGTCCACATAGTGAGTCTGAAGTTAACCATGTCTGAAGGCTCAGCCTATTTTCTGGGAAGCGAGTTTGCAGTGCCTGTAATAGAGTCTGAGACCCTGTAAGCTGTTAAGTCATATTGTCCTTCAGGGCCCAGTTCAATGCCTACACTCAGTAAATTCAGTGAAGATCTGCTTTTGAGTGTATTTTCCTTACTGCTGTGACACAGTTGTGCCAAGTTAGATACAAAGTACGAAGACAATTCCAAGAACTGTGTCATATTATTGAAGTGTCATTTTATTAAAGTCCTAAGTTCTTTAATTATCTGCTTTATGTCATAAACCTTGAAAGGGTATGTCTTACATTCAGTTGACGTGAGAGTCCAGGTGTCTGGTTTATTCTTGTTCCTTAATCATGTCTTTATGTCTCTCTCTTTCCCTTTTCTTCTGTGACATAGCTTTCACTTTCTGAAGAACAGAATGAAATAATGAAAAATGGCTGTGAATCTAAAGAGCTGGTCTACCTCGTGCAGATTGCCTGTCAGGTAATTGTGTGGATCTGTCCTCCACTTCCTATAAAGTTAGTAAGAATTACTTTGAGTGATTATAAAATTTTTAACTATAATGTGCTTCTCACATTGCTGAAAGGAGTATAATTTACAGATAGTTATACTGAAGTGAAATTCAGCTATGAAAGACTATTGTAAAAGAAAATAAAGCTGGGTGTGATGACACATGGCAATAATTTCAGCCCTGTGGGAGGCTGAGCCAGGAGGATGCAACTTTGAACCCAGCCTCTTACTGTCTTGGAGCCAGCAGTGCAAGAACTGAAATGTGAGCCAAAATAAACCTCTTGTATAAGTTCGGGGTGTTGAATGTTTTGTCCCAGGACTTAGCAAGACTTTATATTGGGCAGGAGTGGGGGTTGGAGGGATGTAGCTCAGTGTGATGTGAAGCGATGGGTTCAATCCTCAGTACCACAAAAACAAACTGAACCAAGACACAATGGTGGTTATGGTGACCCAGGTATTATTTTATTCTTCCTCTTAGTTATGTTGAGTTTCTGCACATTCTCGAGTGAAGTCATCACTGTTATAAAATCAATGTTACAGAAATTTATTCCACATCCATAAGTGAAAATGTTTCTTACAGTGATCAAAGAATATGCCATTTATTGATCACTAGGTGAACTTGATCATATGGTTTTGAAGTTTGCCATTTCTTGACTCTTAGATTAGCACTGCTTACCCCCTTCCCCATATGACGTATTGAACCCAGTGCTTTTCCACTGAGTTCCATCCCCAGCCCTTTTTTTATTTTTTATTTTCAGACTGGGTCTCATAAAGGCACCAAGTTGCCCAGGCTGGGCTAAACTTATATCATCTGGCTCTAGCCTCCCAAAGTTCTGGGCTTATAGAAGTGTGCCATCATGCCTGGCTAGATTAGAAGTTTTTGAGAGTAATTACCATGACTTGTTCTTAATGAGTTTTAAAATATATCATTTGCTATATCACTTATTTCCTTCATCTAGTAAGCATTGAGTACAGTTGTTTCATTCATTTATTTTACATGCACTGAGTCTTCTGTTAGTGAGCTTCACATTGCAGAGCAAGTGTTTCAGACAAAGCTTTCTTCTATACAAAGTTTCTAGCTTTCTTTCAAAGGGAGTAAGGGGCATTTATGTTTTTTGTCAAAACGTTAATTATATTTCTGAAGTTAATAGTATGGGAAAGTCTGATGGTTACGTTGTCAATATAAATTCTTGGTTTTGTTGATTTTAAGGAAAGCTTCCAAAACTATGATTTTATTTTTAGATATCAGAACATGAAACTGGAAGTTGAATTTAGTTTGAATATAATGAAGATTACCAAAGTCACTTATTGCTCACATGTATTTTGCCTGTCATCTCAGTTTATTTGAGAAAATAAGCATGTATTAATTGCTAAGTTTCCTGTTGTATTTCATAAGATGATTCTACTTGGTGAATTAATTTTTTAATTTAAGATTTAATGACAGGCAAGACTTACAAATTTGCATTTAATGAGTTTTCTATTTGAGGCTGTAGAAGCAATAATAGTGATACTGTAAACTCAGAAGAGTTGAGTATCTCCAACTCTCTTACTCTTTTTTTAGTGGCTAGGTACCAGTATACAGCTGATACTGGGTCCTTGGGTCCAAGATAACACTGTTACACAGCCAACTGTGTATTACGCAACTGCTCGTTACAGTGTGCTTCTTTACTCCTCTCACACACACATGCATACATACCTGCTTAATCTTGATGAATTGTGTAGCTTAAAGCAGGAAATTAAATTCTTGAGTTGGTTAGGCAGAATTTGCATAGCAAAGATTGGGTGATGGATGAAACCTGAGGGAGAGAAGGACGGGAACAAAAGTCCCGAGATAACCGTGCCTCAGCAAGGGGTAAGACCAGTGAGTAGGCCCCTACGGACTTGAAGGGAGCTTCTGTTACCAGGAGGTGGGCTCAGCGATATCTTAATTACTTTCCTCATTGCTGTGACAAAATACCTGATGCCTAAAATTTACAGGAGAAGAGGTTTATGTTGGCTTATGTTTTAGAAGTTTCAGTGCTTACATGCTTGGCTCCAAGGCAGGAAGATATGATAAAAAGGCCTGGTCAGAGGAAAACTGCTCACCTCATGGTATACAGGAAGCGGAGAGAGAAGTTGCAGACAGGGAGGGAGAAAAATCTTTCCAGTTTCTGCCTCCAGTGACACCCCCCTCTCCCAACCAGGCCCTACCTCCCTAATAGCAAACCAGTTATACCACCCCCATAATCCTTCCACCCATCCCATGAGTGCAGGAGGTTTTGGAGGACACTCAGATAAAATCCAAGTTGATTTTTATGTGAAAGTATCAAATCCTCTGCTGATAAACTGTTACTAACATATGAATAGAAGTCTTACCTTTATCTAGAATACATGATTATAGGAATGAATTTGTTAATGCCTTTAAGCCAAAATATATGCTGTCATTGAAAATATATTGAATATTTAAACTATAAACATTTATTACAGTAAACAACATATTGCCATTAGCCCCTTTCAGAATACTCCCCCTTTCTTTGAACCCACTTATCTCATCAGTTTTGCTACCTTCTGAAGCAGCACTGAAAGTCCTTGTTCAAGAGTGCCTTCAGTTGCAGTGCTGTGGCTACCTTGATGCCCTGAATCCATTCAGAATGTTTACCTTTTATGGTCATATTTAATTTGGGAAAGAGTCAGAAGTCACACTGTGCCAGATTCAGTGAATAAGGTGGAAGAAGACACACCGTACTGTTTTTACAAGCCTGCCTTTCTTCTGGATGGCCATTTGGCAGCTGCATTCACCAAATTTTGACCACACTTCATAGAGACACCCATGAAAGAAGACTTCCAGAACTGCCCCAAGAAATGGCAGGAATAATAGAGTAAATGTTTGAAGCAATGGGGGAGTAGTTTGAAGGGGATTAATGGCAGTGTGTCTTTTATTGTAATATTTTTAAAAATTTCAACACACCACATTTTTTGCTCAGCTCTCATATTTTAGCATTTCTGTCTGCTCTGAAAATACAAACATTTTTATTCTCATGAGAAAAACAATGTCAAAACTATACTGTTTTTTTCAAAAGTCAAACATGGTATTTGGTACTATACATTAGAATGTTTGATTGTTCCTTAATTGTACTTCCATGTATAAGTGACCTAGATGGTAGATTGTTTCCTAGTTATAAATATCTTGTCAAGCTTTTTAAAACATGTAAAATCCCTTGGTATCTACTTATTACATCAAAGTAGTAATTTTACCACATTGTAATGATGCCATTGGACCTCTTCTCTGCCCACGGTTAAGTAATCACTGAAACATTCCCAAGGCTTACCTTTGTATTCTTGCCATGTATTCAGCCATAAACCATATTAAACTAGAATCATTTTTATAACTATGAGAGACTCATACCCTCTAATTTTGCAGTGGGGAAATTGAGGTCAAAAGTACTCCACTGCCATTTCTTGACTCTTAGATTAGCACCGCTTACCCCCTTCCCCATACCAGGTATTGAACTCAGTGCTTTTCCACTGAGCTCCATCCCCAGCCCTTTTTTATTTTTTATTTTCAGACTGGGTCTCACAAAGGCACCAAGTTGCCCAGGCTGGGCTAAAACTGGTATCATCTGGCTTTAGCCTCCCAAAGTTCTGGACTTATAGATATGTACCATCATACCTGGCTGGATTAGAAATTTTTGAGGGTAGTTACTGTGACTTGTTCTTAATGAGTTTTAAAATATATCATTTGCTGTATCACTTATTTCCTTCATCTAGTAAGCACTGAGAATGGCTGTTCTAAGCTTTGTGGAATCTGAGCAGGGTGCGCTAGCTCCAGAGGACTTTAGTTTCCTGATTGCTGGTTTTTTCTGTATCTCCTTGAAATTTTCAAGCTAAGACAGATTTGAGAAATTGCTTAGACTTCAGGTAAAGCAAGATCACTATTATACACTGATGTAATGTATCTGTTCCAGAAACTATTTGATCAGATGTATCTTTGCTAACTTCTCATTTTAATAATGTTCACTTTACAATTTTTTTATTTAACTGAAATTCTTGGTCCTACATGTTAACTCTCTCCCTCTTCTTGTTATATTATCTTAGAAGGTGAGAGATTAAATGGCTGAGTTCTTTTTCCTTTCTGTGGACCATGACATTAATTTCTTTTTAAAAAATGTATTTATTTTATTTTTATTAGTATATAGTATTAGCAGTACATCATGGGTAGTTGGTACACATATGTAACACATCTTATATCTGAACTTAAAGGGTCTTTGTCTGCCCTTTAAAACTTTATTTCTTTCTGAATTGTGAGTCTAGAAATGTAAACTCTGTCTACCATATTGAATGGACCAAAATTTAATAAGCATGTTTTTGATCACTAGTGTATCTTATAATCAGATATTATGACATGTAGTTACTATATCATTTAATTTTTATAACAGCTATGTGAGGCAGAGAGTCTACTTTCCATTTTATAGGTGATGAAACAAGGACTCAGGAACGCTAATACCTTCTCCAAGGTCATAAAATTAAAGAGAAGGATCAGGATTTGAACCTAAATGTATTTTGGGGTTGTTTTGGTCCTTTACTAGTCACTAATAACATGATTTGTTCTTTGTTGGCTACTCTGTGAGCATATCCTAAGTGTTAGTAAGGAATTATAGAAATGTAGATAACTGGTTACAACCCACTTTATTTTAATGAGTTAGTGGACATGTCCCCTCCTTTAATCCTCTACTCCCTCCTGTTCTCCCCAGTGCATTTGAGTCCTTTCAGTGGACCATTAATTTCTGGAGCTCTTGAGGAAGATAGTCCTGACCAACAGGTTCAATACATGGCCAATGGCCTGAAGTATTTCTGATACAAAAATATTTGACAGTCAGGATAGCATGACCCAAAGCAATTAAAACATATACCAGTTACACAAATCTTATTTAGTAGTATAGATATTTCTCAGTTGAACATTAACAATGGATAAAAGACTCTGTGCCTGGAAGAATAGACTGTCAGTGCCCCATGTGGTCCTCAATTCCTCCCTCTCATACTACTCTATGTAGAATAAGCTGTCTTAACTAACAGATGTTGTGTGCCTCAGATACTCCACCCCTGTCATTCTGTTTGGTTGAATTTGTTTTGTGGAACAAACTCCTCAGCTGTTGTGGATGAAGAAACACTCTGTCTGTCCAATTTGTGTCTCGATAATTGTCCTTTTCAGCCTTTTCTGAAAGTCATGCTAGTTTTGTCTGCCTGTCCGTGCTTATTTTGAAATTTAGTGTATTTAGTTTGAAATTAGTGAAAAATTAACAATAATCCTAGGAAATTCAGAAATATGGTACAAATAGGAAGACAACTTACTGCCTCAAATGTTGAAAATTTATGATAGCGGCCAACTAGAAGAGGTAGAGGTGTGCAAGGAAAGCTCTGTACTGTGTATCTGTACCTGGATGCACAGGTACTTAGAAAAAGGGGAGGCAAGCATAGCCATATATGAAGAACCCACCATGTGTAGTCCAGTATCAAGTGGGCTTAGAAAGGGGAGTGGGGATGTCTCTGGACTATGGTCCCTTACACCCAGGTCTGGTGAACATACCATCTTGAAAGTGAACATACCATCTCAGACATCCTCAGGGAAGGAGCCAGTTCTGCAGTGGCAGCTAGATCTTTGATATAGGATCCAAACCTATTTTCCCTCCACTCTGGGAGAGGGAACCTAGTGAGTGAGATATTAACATATTAGGGCAGCAGAGAAACTAAAAGCCAGAGAATCATGCTGAGGAAAGAGACTTAGCCAGCATTAGCTGGCCCTTGGGTAAGTAAAGAACAAGAGAACAGCACTGATTAGGGTCCCAGAGTTCATCCCTGGGAAAGCCGTGCTCCAGGGAGCTTCAGACTGCAACTGATGAAACCTAGATGAGAAGGATAATTTGAGCAGCACCATAACAGGAATTTCCCCAAATACCAAGGGGAGCTCTGTGTCTGCATGACAGCACCCATCTTTCAGTGCCGAAGGAAACATCTCTGACCCTGGCCAGAAGGTGCTAAACTCTGTGAGCACTCAGCACCACAGAGCTTGCAGGCTGGAAAGTGACTGGTATGTGGAATGAAGCAAGCGAAAGATGAGCTTCAAAGGGCTATGAACCCAGATCACCTCAGAGTGTGAAAGAAGCAGAGTGAATCGGGTACATGAGCCAGGTGCAAGCGTCAGTGTACCCCGAGTCTTGGCACTGCAGAGTCTGGAGCTGGAGAGGGAGGCTTTGTGGAAAGTAGTGAGGGAGACAGGTACAGAGCCAGAGAAACAGCTTAGCTGGAGGACATGGTGTGGTGTACTCAAACAGAACCTTATAAACCCCCAAATATAGTCAAAGCCAAGATCACATCATTGGGAAGTATGCATGCACTAAGTGGATCTCTGTGCCAGTGATAGATATTTTCTGCTCTATTTGATTGTCAACCCTCAATACAAAGTGAGCACAGAGCTGTAGGGTGGGTCATGGAGGGAGAGAGCAGAGATGGAGAAAGTACTTCTGCAACTCAGCAAAAGACGAGGTACTGGCCCAGCTATCCTGTACACTCCCTCCCAGTCTGACTGAATTGAAAGTATTAGCCGTAAGATAAAGGTAGAAACCTCTCGCTGGACACACCCACAGGAGCAAGACTGTAACCAAGCAGAGTACATCCTATAGCAGGCAGGTCAGGGGTCCATCTGGACCCCCAACTCCCTTCATGAGTTGATAGCCAACTAAATAAATCACAGGAGGGGCTAGCACAGTGAGTTGCAGGAGTGGGCTCTGGACTGAGAACAGGAAGAAAAATAGCACCTTGTGGGTACAGTGATGCCTTTCAGAGTGCACAGATGCCATAGAGACCAGACTCAGCAGTCTGTCCACATTCCCACTGCAACAGAGCTTCCTGATTTGTGAGTGTAGGAGGAAGAGCTCACTGGTCAAATTCAAGGCTGTAGTATAAATAGGACAGAGAGAATGGTTTAATTTTGTTTTTGTAACTGTGTAGGTTGTTCCCCT